>JAATLQ010037289.1:25118-51114 GCA_013421005.1 Heliconius erato x Heliconius himera | reverse complement strand
CCACCATACCAGAGGGCAAGATACTATCAGCTCATTCTGCAGGAATCCAGGGCAGTACGCGAGGCAACTAAGAAATCGTTGGCGGTAGTTTGATATAATAATTATGTCAACTGACAGACGAATGCCACCTCAGTCTACCCGTGACCACGGACTACTGCAAAGTGTTCGAAACGTCGGGTTTCCAAAAATGTATAAAAGTACCAAATATACGCGATTAATCCGGTTAAAATAGTTTCATTCCCGAAATTCATCAAGAAATGAAAAAAAAAACAAGCAACGCAGGACCGATGATCGTAAAGATCATCTAGGTGTAAGTAATTGATATGATGATGATGATTTCAAAACATTCAAAAAACCCCGACCTCCACACTTACGCGGGATATACAATCTCATTACAGACGAACGCGGACGGTGTATTCGGTATGTCGTCAACAGTTCACGTATTTGGCGATCTGCAGAGTCTAATTCAGTCTGTGTCCATCTTACAATGTCAAAAGCATACGCTATAAGATGCATAATCCAACCGTTAATTTAACACTTTGTTGCCACCAGATAAAAGGCTACCAAGCACTTTACTCATGCGACCAAAGAAATGCTCCTTCACCAATTGCTTTCTGCTCTTTTCATTAATACACAATGCTTCAGACATTCCAAGATTTTTATAAGTAACTAAAAGTTTGAGTAACCGTTAGTAGCCGCATAAGATCTGGCCATTTTGGCGCAAATAAGTTTAGATCATCCATGAACAGCAAGTGAGGTATGACCTTACTCAACAAACAAGCCCAATAGTTTATTAGTATTAACAGTCGGGACCTATAAGTAATTCTTCAATCAATAAAATCTTTACCAGGAACCCCGCATAATATAAAGAGGTCCCGACTGCTAATTCTAATAAACTATTGGGCTTGTTTATTTTCTTTTTAGTTTTATGCAGTCGGGGTTTTTGTTTTTACAAATATTTTTTAATTTTTTATTGATAAAATCAAGATCTACATAAGTACCTAACGATGTGGGACATTTGTTTACGATGAGAGATATTACTAGTTGAATGAAACAAAAGGTCATAATATTTATTTCTTTTGATATCGTTTATTAGATGAAACGAAATGTAGATGACAATAGATAAATAAATTCATTATGAATATGTAGTAATAAATATGAGATAGTTTTAGGTGTTTCTGTGGCATGACTGAGTTACAAGTCTAAGCAAAGATAATAGATTTTCTAAGCTTGTATCATCTTCAAGTACTAATTGTTCTACACGGCTACGGAGAGGAAGATTTTGTATCATTAAATACCTCATGCAAGCTTTTCTTCTGTATATTCTTTGCAATATATTTCGCCATCGTTACATTTCATAATGAATGTGCCCTTCTTATGACACATCAATTCGCGTTCTACTTATTAATCGTCGTTGTTGCTTTCCAAGCTGTAAGTGATTTTCGGTGAAATATGTCCCCAACCTGTTCGACGGCCGCAAGCCGAGGTTCGAGTCCTGCAAAGGACGCCCATACCGCTATCTGCACCCTCACAAGCAGCCACATATTGCTTGCAATTATTTTAGGGACAGAGTACCCTCTTCCTTACTCACCCGGAGTCACTGTAAAAGCCAGTAGGGCTAACAGCATTAACCTCAAGTTTGAAAAAAAAAAGGAATTGTAAAACAATGTGAATGCAGGACACGACGTTTAAGTTACTGCATAAATTAACTAACCAAAGTACAGTAATACTAACAAAATGAAAAGAAAAAAGTGCAATGAGTTAGTTGTTTCTTGCTAAGATAAATCTACAAAAATGGATTTTTCGCGTGTATTTAGTTTGAGATAAATATCCTATGTAATATTTATATATAAAACCATTTTGCGACCTTTTGGTACCCCTTTATGAGCAGCGCCCGGGGCATGATGTCCCCTCCCCCTCCTCCGCTTTCCCTTCCCGCTCCTCACTACACCACTGATCAACAAGAAAACACAATCCACGTTCCCATATTTCAACGGTATGTAGGAAGGAAAATCTGGTGGTTCAGATTGGTATGAAGTGAGTTTATTTTCTTAAATTACTTTTTGTTTCACGAACAGAATAATTTAAAGAATAAACAATGAATAAACATTCAACCCTCGTACGAAATAATACATCTATCTGTAACCTAAGCAATAAAATCACACTGAAAGATAGATAGATATGATAATAATCTTTATTTATTAATCTTTATCTTATCACTCATTTTAATGAGGACACGGACATTCTAATTAATGATATATATTTATTGAAAAAATGAATTTTGGAAACACCCGATTTCGTTAAGCATAATTTTATGCATGTCATTGTTACAAAAAGATTTTTTTTCTGTCATTTCCTTCACCGCTTTCCGAGTATTCACTTTTAGCTTTTCGTGCCTAAATAGGTATCTTGCTAGTTGCGTGGATCCGTATAGACTCCATGGCCTAATTTTATTTTATAAAAAAAAATAACACAATTTATTACATTTAAATTAACTAAATACTATAATAATTCCTACAACACTTCTACAACAATCAAAATGATCACAAATGATTAATACACATGAATCGTTCAATTTTTATTTACTTTGAATTTATTTCTCTTCGTTTTTGTTTTTTCATCATTATATGTATATTGTAAAATCTCTGAACTATCTCACACAGTAGGATAGGGATAGGTAACCTAGTGTTATGACACTTTTATCCTATTTGTTACCGAATTCTGGAGCCATTGCGTCTTAAATGGCGAAACTCACGCATTTGCCTCAACATTACATATAAAAAATGAAAATATAAATTTAAATAAATATTTTATTTACTCCAGTGGGATCGAACCCACAACCAGTCTAACTTACAGTCACACACTTGTGCCTCTGCGCGCCTTTTTTTTAGACATAGCTGCTCTTAATCTTTATTCGGGATAATGATATATCTGATCTTCTCGTGCTTACCGATATGTTATTTCCCTATGAAACCTATTTAATAGCCAGTACAAAAATAAAATATAAGTCAAGTAATAAATGAGGCCAGTCGTGGCGCAGGGGCACAAAGTGTGACTGTAAAACCGACTGGTTGTAGGTTCGATTCCCACTCGAGGAGATGAAATATTTACTTAAATTTATATTCCCATTTCTTCGCTGGTCTGAAGGCAAAGCGCGGCGATGAGCTCTACCACTCAACACGCAATGCCTCCAGAATTCAGCAAAAAGTGGGGAACGGTGTGTCTGAACACTAGGTTCCCTCTGCCTACCCTGATGTATGCGTGAAGCTAATTTGATTTGATTCAGGTAATAAAATTATACCTAACTATTCGTATGGGGTCTGTTGGACCACTACCCTCTCCGTACGGTAACTGTGATTATCACCGCGGCTAGTGATACTGGAATGCTAGCGGCGGGTGAGCTAGAAATTTACTGGAACGCACTGGTCTAATTGTAGTACTCTCAATACATATGTGTTCTATATACGCTTAAAAAGTATTACATTAAAACACTCTATAAAATCAATCAATCAATTACTTGCACTTTGTATGTGTTTAAATGTAAAAGTCATTCAAGTAATTAAGTTTTGATCAATCATTTATTTTTATAATTATTTACCTGAAGAACTGAACAATTGAATTTTATCAATAGGAAAATTGAAAAGGATAAATCATTACATTTATATAATAATCAATTACTTACAGTGATATCATTGTCACTTATAATATAAAATTTAATGATTTGTTTGTAAAATTTTCAATTTCATCTTTTTTTACAGTTTTACGCTGTATTCCGCATGAAGCAGGGTAGACAGAGATATCCTTTGTTAAGACACTCCACTCCCCACTTTCCCCCAATTTCTGAGGCATTGCAAAATATTTTTCATTTCACTTCCTCGAGTGAGAATGAAACCAACAATCTATCGTATGTCATAGTCACACGCTTGTGCCACATTAAAAAAAACATTTGATTACTATTGTTTACTAAAGAAATCAAAGAATATGGTTCTGTCGACGTTCATAACCGGTGATATATTTTCTGCAAACATTTCATTCTGACTAATACTTTGAAGATATCAGCTTAGTTTAGCGAGATTATTTCGAGAACTTGATTTTGAGGACCTTTTAAGAGTCTCTATACCTATCTCATCGACAATAGGTAAGGTACAAAAGTAGGCAGCTTTGATCCAGGCCAGCACAAAAATCTCGATCATCGTATTTATATCGAAAGAGATTCATCTATACTGAGTCCTCCAATTACCGCCAGAATGACTGCACTATTGTTCCACCGGAGCAGAAAAAAGAAATTTAAAAAAAAAAAATCCTGTGCCACGATCATTATAAAGCACTGTGTTAAGTTTTACCATTCACCACATTATATATCGAACTCGTAAATAGAATATCTAATCTAATAATATTGCTGCTTATTCCTTACTGAATTCCCCCTCCCATTCCTCCCATGCGGGATGCAACGTGAAGCTGCAAAAAGAAATGTCTACATCTCTTTTGTGTAAAAGTAAACAAATAAGCTTGATTAAATATGAAGATAGAAAAGAAATACATTTGCTTCTAATTATTAGAAATAGAAAGTAATATACGTAACGCCTTAACGATGTACATGTAATGCCAAAATATTAACAAAAAATCGGTTAAGTACGAGTCGGACTCAAGGCTTCCGTACCAATTTCAGGATTTTGGGTCAACGGAAACAACTTACAAAGGTAGACAAACTTAAGTCAGCGGGCATATGCAATCATTTTGTGTGAAACTTACTACAAAACTATAAGTTTGTATAATTTGTTGCTATGAAAAATACCTATAATTTTCACTTTTCAGATTTTCTCCTTTATTTTTATTGTAAGTTCGTGTCAAGTTTCATAGCTGTAGGTCTACGGGAAGTACTCTATACATTTTTATTACGCGGTGAATTTCATACAAAATGTAGCAAAATCAATGCAAATAAACTCGTATCTTTTGATTGCGTTGACTTATAATATTATTTTTTATGCGTCAGGGAACTATAAACTTAAATATTTGATATCAATATCAGCTAGATATCTCCACGCGATCTTAAGGTAAATGATTATAGTCATGGACAACAAAATCATTCTATAAGGGTTCCGTTTTTACCTTTTGAAGTACAGACCTTAGAAAACAGTTTTACACAAAGGGAACCAAGTCTTAACACACTCCATTATCCATCATTCCAGTCTTTCCCACTTAGAGAGAGAGAGAGAGAGAGAGGTTACGCTGTGCTGCTGCGTCACGATATTGATTATTAGATTATTTACTTTATCAGTTACCAAAAAAGTCTGAACATTTCATAATCGCTTAGTAATTTGAAGTAATTTAGTCAGATATCAATCTTTTACGGAACAAAATATATTTATTAAAACTTAATGTAAAATTATTTATTTATTATTTTATACATATACGGTCAAGTAATGTGGTTTATAAGAATATACAAAAGAAAATTGAATTAAATTAATAATTTTATAATAATTGTTCAATTTGCTTTATAATAGAAATATTGAAATTCACTGTAATATTAAAAAAAAAATATACAAAACCAATAACTTTTAATTTCTTAAAGAGTGAAAATTATATTTTTTTATTAATTTTATTGAGTTTTATCGAAAAAATGGATCGTTGGGTTGGTAAAGTGGTGGTGGTGACGGGAGCCAGCTCAGGCATAGGAGCGGCGATCAGTGTACGCTTAGCTAACCTCGGCCTGATAGTGGTTGGGCTAGCTCGAAGGAAGAACTTGATTGATGTAAGTTACTTTTTAAAGTAGGAAACCCTTTTATTATTTTCTGTCTGTTTTTTTGTTGGTTTTATCTGAACTTGTCTCTTTATCTTGCGAAATATAAAAATAAATTTGGGTTTAATCACTATTCTTGAGGGTTTAATTGTAAAATCCAATACTATATCTTTATAAGAGCCCAATCCTGAAACGTACTTTGTGTCCTATACAAAAGTTTTCTCATCTTTAAGCATTTCTTAAAATGCTACTTTACACTACGGAAAGAAAAAAATATAAAATCTATAAAATGGACTTCGCAGCTCTTTTGTCTATCTTCTATTTTGATCTTTTGATCTATATCGCCATCTGTCGCTTTCCATCGGAAACTCGAAGAAAAATACGAAATTAGAAATACAAGTGTCTTGCCTATGACGCAACGATGACCTAGTTAGTGAACAATTTGTGGCGCAGTTCCGCCACTCAACACGCAATATCTCAAAAGTTGGGAGGAGATTAGTGGCCAGAGTGTCTTGACACTCAATATTTTTTGAAATTCTTCCTCAATCATCACTACTAATAACCCCAAAGTTATAAACAAATCATTTATAGGAATTATCATCAAAAGTAACCGGCAAAGGCAAGATCTACTCCAAGCAAATGGACCTATCGAAGACTTCTGACATAACTGAAACTTTCAAATGGTTAGAAGAAACGTTCGGTGGCCTACACGTTTTGATTAACAACGCTGCTATATTTTTAGATGGGAATATTACTGGTGAGAAAAAAATATCAAATATTAAATTTATGTGAGGCCAGTCATGGCGCAGGGGCACAATCGTGTGTTTATAAACTGGACAGGTTGAGGGTTCGATTCTCATATAAGGGATTAGCGGTAAAGGTCAATAGAAGCATATTCCTTATTTTTTATAGTTCGAAGCTGTATCCCGCACGTCCATAATTGTGTAGACAGAGACTGTCTGTTAAGACACTGTTTTTACTTTCTGCCGAATTTTCTAGATATTGTGCGTCGATGGACGTAACTTAACGCCGCAATTAGTTTTCTCAGCCTCTGGTAAATGAAAATTTATTTCTCCAGATACACAATCTAAGGCAGTACCACTGTGCCAGTGTTTGTAAGTTGTGAACATAACGTAAGTAAAAATATATATTTTTTGTTTTTTTTTAGATGAAGGCGACAAAACTCTTACTGATGAACAAGTAGCGCTAACTGTAGATGTCAATGTGAGAGGACTGATGTTGTGCACACGATATGCTATTTCAAACATGAAGAAACGTAACGTTGATGGTCACATTGTTAATATAAACAGGTATTTTTTATAGAAAATTATTTTTAGAAATCGTGTAAGAATTTACACGTGGCAAAACTCGAACCCGCACTTTCGTAACCGTCTAAAAATATTTATATGGCGGGAAGACAAAACTTACGGAGGTAGTGTGTATTTCATGGAGACCGGCAAAATCATAGTTATTTTTTAGCATCAATTTGCTTCGCATGTAGCATGCTAGGCAGAGGAAACCTAGTGTTAAGACACTCCATTCCCCACTTTCTGCTGAATTTTGAAATGTTACGTGTTAAGTATTAGGACACACTGCGCTTTACATCGACCCCAGAGCGGAAAAATGAAAATATAAAATATTTTTATACATTCCTCATTTCCTCTGGTGGGATTCGAAGCCACAACCTGTCACTTGTGCCTCTGCGCCACGACTGGCCTCACATGAAATTAAATACTTAATAATAATAATTTTTGTAATTTACTTCCAGTGTAGTAGGCCACTACGTACCAGGGTACAAGTACGCAAACGTATACACGGCGACGAAACACGCCTTGACCGCCTTCACGGCGTCGCTAACGAACGAGCTAGCTACGTATAAAAGCAAAGTTAAGACTACGGTAAGTTTATATATAAGCAAATATATGCTTATATTTTTTATGATTTATTAGTATTAATAAAAAAAATAGAAGTGGCGCAGGGGCACACTCGAGTGACTGACCGTAAGCACGAGAGGTTGTGGATTCGATTCCCATTCGATTCGCAATACTTCCTGAATTCAGATATAGCGTGACGCTGATAAAAAATGATAACTTTTTTAGCTATCATAAAAATAGAAAATATTTCAAAACATTATTTAAGTTACAGGCTGTCATGCAGTAGCATGTCTGATTGAATCGCAACGAATGTAGATTCGATTTCCACTCCGAGAAATCCATAATTTTCCTATATTAGGCGGAAAATGGACAGCAGAGTTTTTTAACACGGTACCCTCTACTTACCCTTCTACATGGGGTAAAAAGCGTGAAATTAAAAAAAAACTCTATACTAGAAACTCACAGAGAATGTAAAAGAACAGGTCACCATAACACCTTTACTTCCAGAGTCTGTCACCAGGAGTAGTCGGCACAGACATGGCACCGGATAGTCTAGCGACGGTCCCGAGACTCAAAAGCGACGACGTAGTGGATGCCTTAATATTTGTGCTGTCAACGCCACCGCAAGTTAACGTGAGTATCTACTTTGAAATCTTACAAAGAAGAACTTGCTTGTTATTTTGAAATAGCTTATATTGGATAAAAATGATGACCAGTCGAATGCAGGGGCACAAATGTGAGACTATTAACGCGACAGGTCGTGAGTTCGATTCACACTTCAGGAGATATTTAATAAGTTCATTTCCCTCGATCTAGTAGCGAGGCAAAGCGTGACGTTGAGTTGCACCACTCAAGACGCAATACCTCTATAAAGTGTCTTATTGGGAACGGAGTGTCTTGTCATTAGGTTCCCAGGTTCTTTTTGCTTACCCTGCTATGTGCGTGATACACCGTGAATCGAATCAAACCTTCAACCGTTGCGTTTGACGTCAGATACTAGCCGCGTTATTATAAGTTTTTACTGCAATAATATTTATTTGTGCTTTTTTCAGATCTATGAACTAGGTATAAAAGCTGTAGGAGAAGGAGAACTATGAAAACAATGAAAAAAATAAAATCCTCTTTTAAATGACTTATTTTGTTTTTTTTAATTAACGAGCAGAACGACTTAGAAATAACTTAAAATGCGCAATTTCAAATAAAACTTATTATATAAGTGATTTATAAATAGTAACTTCTCATCCATGATAGCTTGTTTATTTTCTTTTTAGTTTTATGCAGTCAGTCGGGGTTTTTGTTTTTACAAATATTTTTTTTATTTTTCACTTTTTTGTTGATTTCATTATGGTAATCATAATCATGATATACCTTTTTGAAATCCTCGTAGTGAGCTCTTGAATTTGATACCCATAATGTGGTATTTGAAACGATTTTTTTTTTCACTAAGTCCAATGGCGTCCTACAGCCGCCATGATTGATTTAATTTAACGTCACCTATTTAAGAACACTTGGGCTGCTAATACAAATCTAACGATACCTTAATTATGTAAATCTGTTCAGCGGTTCTGGAGATATGAGGTAATAAAGAATAATACATACATACATATAAGATACGCGCGAAAAACATAACCCTTCCTTAGCAGTCGGAAAAAATAACTACAAAACATGTTTTTATACACAAAGTGCACATTTTATAAAATGTGCTCGAAGCTATAAATTATAAGTAACTTTTGAAGAGTTCCACTACTCAAGTCCTGGCTCCAACATCAGACAAGCTTCATGATATCATATGATTGTATGTAGCTTATAGGTAAAAAATATAACTGCCTAGTTATACTTTGGCACAATTATTACAAATAGATTCAAATTCCGTGTCTTAGATTTTATTAAATGTGTTAAATATTGCCAGTACATGGGCATTATCCACACAGACGAAATTACAGACGGCGATCAGTCAAATATACGATGAAATTTTGTCTTAAAAATATATTTTTATTTTTTTTATATTTAAAAAATATATATTTTTATAAATAAAGTGCAACAAAATCAAAAATATTTTACACAATAAAATATTCTAGGTGGGTATATATATATTTTTTTAGTTAAACTTGTAACTTGAATCCCAAGCCCTTTAAATAACACTGTCTAGACAAGGTGAGCTGAAAGATCAATTCAAGAATAGTTAAATTTAATTTCGAATTAATATCACATTGTACTTTTTTAGCTTCACGTCATATCTCGCATATATATCATAGCGAGAAATAGAAAATTTAAAATATTTATTTTTTTCAAATAACAATCGAACTCACAACCTTTAGCGTTTACAGTTTAACCCTGCGTCATGACTGGTTCCGGTAAAATCCAAATCACCATTTTAAGTAAAGGAACAAGATTTTTTTAAAAATGATTGGAAAAATCAAGACCTAAGCTCTGGGGACTTCCCTGAGTAATTGGCAAAGAGGGTGCAATCTGCTAATTGGCACGATTGCAACGAAATGTGGTCTCCGAGAAATGTGACGTACATAAGGTACCACATATAAGCTTTAATTTTGTGAAAATCCTTTAGAAAAGCTGAAATTTTACGTTAAAAATAAACTTTTTCTTTAAGATTTTTCAAGAAACTTTGTGTTAGCGCTTAGTTTTGAAGGACTGTGCACTGTAAATTTTATATTATTTGAGTTGTATTCTAAGATGTTATATATATTTACTTTTAATCTATTTTGAAAATGGAGCCAGCCGTGGCGCAGAGACAGAAGCGGCGACAGTAAGCGCGACAGATTGTGAGTTCGATTCCTTTTCGAAGAAATTAAATATTGAATATCTCTATATATAATAAGACAGTAAAAATATTTTGTCTGTACATTTGTAATTTTGACAGAAATGGATAGAGGGAAAGCAAAAATTTTTTTTTTGAATTTCTTGTCTGTCTGTCTGAGATAACACAGAGATAAAGAACGATTTGATCTTTAAAGAGATATACATAAATCATTTGGTTCGTTCGTTTGAAATAATAATGCCTAAATAAAAATATAAATCTATATAAAAATGCCTAAAAACATCCTTTCAACATGTACTCTGTAATAACTACATATTTACCAATTGTATATTTAGCTAATAATATGTGTAACTAATTTAAAATCTGTACAGGAGTTGCACATATGCACATTTAACAGAGCTTTAAAAAACATAACATAGGTTAAAAGAACTTAATGTTACAAAAATATATACATATAATAAATAATTAGCTTTATGTATATTTTATGAATATCAAATATCAACATTGGTCGTATTTTTTAGTTCGAAACAATCAAAAATTCATATTAGAAGTCATTATAGTTGTTGTCAATCAATTCTGCTTATTAAATCAATAATCATGTATTTTAGGCGAGCGAAGCATTGGGCGGGCCGCTAGCATAAAATATTTGTTTACTTTAATATAATTATTATTAATATTAATTCATTCCTCGCTCTGGTGATGAAGCAAAGAGCAGCCTTGCGTTGAGTTCTGCCACTCAACACGCAATGCCTCCAGAATTCAGCAGAAAGTGCGGAACGGAGTGTCTTAACACTAGATCCCTTTACCTATCCAGCTATTTTCGAGATACAGCGTGAAGCTAATATATATAAACATTGTGGCAAGATGTAACAGACGCTCAAGATTAAATCCCGCGCCGCATAACAACGAAGTTGTAAACATGTGTGAGAGATACGCTAACTCATCGAGTAAGCCGCGGTTTATACTAAATTTGATATAAATCTACTGTACATGACAATTTATCTTATTATGGATAATTTTCTAAAAAAAATACACTTTTAATTTAAATAATATATGTATATAAAAAAATATTTCAATTATGTCGGTTGCTTTTTTAGTCGGAGAGCTAATTAACTTTGTCAACAATATAATTCAAATGTTGACAATTTTAATTATATAGTTTTAATAAACTGAAACATTTTAAGTTATTCATGAAAGACAGTTGTAGGGTAGTGGGACTGCGTCTAGCTGTAAACATGTCGGTTGTGGGTACGATCCCCAGGCGGAGTTGAGTTCCGCCTCTCAACAAGTTCAAAACTGAGGGAACGGAGTGTTGAACACAAAGTTGTATCTGCCGACCTTTATATAAACAATTTCCTCAGATAGTATAGTAATTTTTTTTCCAGCTTCATGCTATAACCCGCACACCGCAGGGTAGGCAGAGGAAACCTAGAGTTAAGACACTTTCTGCCGAATTCTGGAGGCATTGCGTGTTAAGTGGCAGAACTCAACGCCGCGCTTTGCCTTGACACCAGAGTGATGAAATGGAATATATTTAAGCAAATATTTCATCTCCTCAAATGGGGATCGAACCCACAACCAGTCGATTTACACTCGAGGCCACTCGGGGCACAAAGTGTGTGCCCCTGCGCTACGGACTGGCCTTGAGTATAGTAGGTTAGTCATTTCTATTTAATAATACATAATATATTCGTGAACAGTAAACTTTAGTACAGAAGCCACACAAGTCATTGTCGCTCGTTTCCACCATCTATCTACCTTTGTTCAGAACAAGTTATTCAATTAGCGATCGGAACATGTTTGTGTTTAAAATGTATTGAATTATATAAAATGTATAATATTTTAAGCATTTTTTTTAAAGAAATATTCCACAAAGAACTTAAGAAAGAAAAATACTTATTTAGAAAACGTATAAAAAATTCTCTAAAGTGTAATTATCTTTGGATAGTGGAAATTTGTGAAATCTCCCTACAGAGATCCTAACAACATAAATAAGTTGTAACAAGCGTATCAAAATTTCGACATAGCTTTATGAGAACGTATGGCTTAGTGGTCAGAGCGCCTGGTCGGTTTCCAGGAGGCGCGGGTTCGAGTCCTGCTACGTAAAATTTTTTATACGTTTGTAGTTTTAAAATGTGAATGTGAAAATAGCTGTTAGTTATTACCATGTTACCGCGTAGACGCTGTATCTTGGTGGTATTTTATCAATAGTTTCCAAGCCTACCAGAAAATAAAAATAAGATTTTTTCTTTTCTATATGGTAGCATTGCTTGTTTTAAACTATTATTATATATTTTAACATAAAAGCGAACATCATTACATTACCCTTGATTTTTGCAAGACATAGGATCAATGGAGAATTTTCACTACTGTCGTACGAAACAACAAATTAGACACAAAATCCAGCTTTTACAATGACTTTATTTACTCTTGTTCGTAAATAAAGAAGTGGCATATGTAATTGTGTCATTTTTTTTCTCTAGGAATCTAGTGAAAATACAAATTTTGAACCTAGGAGCCTGGTGTTAGTTTCATTAAGATTTAAGATTGAGACTTTCCTGAATATGGCTATGTGTATATGTATAATGAATAACTGAAAATATTAATTATTTGATTTCATTCAGTCATACAGTCGCAACAAAACTTGCAAAAAAGTCAACACGCAATGCCTCCAGAATTCGGCAGAAAGTGGGGAACGGAGCGTCTTAATACTAGGTTCCCTCTGCCTACCCTGCTGTGTGCGGGATACAGCGTGAAGCTGATCATTGCCAAGAGTGGGAATCACACCCAACCTTCCGCACCACGTCGGTTCATTCTCCTTTATAATAAAAAATGGTTAAAATAGGCAAAAACCGGTAAAAAATTGGCATAAAGAACAACTTTTTGTACTAATGTAATGGGAGCGGCGTGCATCCGGGCTAATTAACCTAATTAAGCCATGACAAGTAAGAAGACACATTTGTTTAAGTAATTTTGTAAATGTTCCATTTAAATGAAAGGCGGTATGTGTAAATGTAAATCTTTTGATGTTGATATTTTTTCGAAACTTTTTTGGCGCAGCAGAACAGTGTTGGACTGTGAACACTATGGGGAGGGTACCTTCCCACTTTAGGGAGATAAATTGTTGTCATTTTCCTGCTTCTGGCCCAAAATCCCTGGGCCCTCAGACTTACGTCATCTTAGCAAAGCTAAGATTTTCAGAAGTATTAGTCTAATATGTAATTAAGACGGTGGAATGCGAACTCACTAAATTGAAAGTAGTCTCAGTCTATTTGGTAATTACATACACATCGTCATGCAACTCGCAATGTCTCAAAAATTGGACGGAGTTTAGGGAATACTTTTACACTAAATTACATCTACTTACTCTGTTATACGTATATGTAGGTTAGAACAAGCGTAGCGAAGGAACAACAAGCAATGTTTTGTAAATAAGCGAACTTAAAGTAATATAAAAACCAAAATTGGAAAAAACCAAAAAAAACTGAAAGACTGAGGAACTAAGAAACGAAATCTTTGAATAGAAACTTAATTTATCTGTCTCTATGGTGATCTATTTCGAAGACGGCAGAATCATTTTGAATTTGGTGTCAGTGGAGAGAGAGAAGCTCAGCGAGTGGAGTTGGCCCAGAAACTCTACACATGAGTATCATGTCCCAGGTACTGCTCTGAGCTCTTAACTGAGTAACCTCACTCACTAACCACGATGAATCCATGGAATGCTGAGTAATTTTTTTACAAAACAGTTTTTTACAATGCAATACTCTTTCCACTAGAGATAATTTTTACTTATTACAATCTTAGAATCAGTGAGACGTAAATAAAAAATGAATTTTGAATTATAAAATCATTGAATCTAAAATTCTTATGATCAGCTTTTGGTTTAAATCAAAATTTGCAGAAATTTTCCAAAATCAGCTTCACGCTGTATCCCGCACACAGCAGAGTAGTCTGTAGGTAAGGCAGTTAAAGGTAAAAATACAATTAATAACAAATAAACATGAACGTTATCACGATAGGTTCACTTATTGGGGAAAGGGGAGCAAAAAAAATTTTTTTTATTAACAACGCACAGACGAAACTTCTAGACTTACAAATTTGGCATGTAGGTAAGTCGGGGAATGTAGAAGAACAATTAGAGAGAAAATTTCTGAAAATTTACTACTTTAAGTTTTAAAAACTTAAAAAAATAAAATTGCGGGCGACGACTAGTTATACATTTATTGTAATATGTACAGAGAAAAATACCTTTATATGAACCTAAACATAACTTTAAAATCAAATTCACTATAATAAGCTTATGTCCCATTAAAACGTACATAAACTGCCTGTTAGATAGAAGGAAGGGTTAAAGTGAATCACAGCACATTAGACCCTCATTAGCAACTGATTAAGTGAGAAACGTTCGCTTTGGGTACGTAGAATTAGTTTAAGAAAGGTGTTGAATTAATCTTAACATATTATATATTCGAGTATATGTTAATTAATACCTTTGCTTCATGAAATTATTGAGGCCGGTCGTGGCGCAGTGGCACAAAGTGTGACTGTATAATCGACTGGTTGTGAATTCGATCCCGACTCGAGGAAATGAAATATTTATTTCAATTTATATTTCCATTTCTTCGCCCTGGTGTCGAGGCAAAAGCGCAGCGTTAAGTTCCGCCACTCAACACGCAATGCATTGAATTCGGCAGAAAATGGAGAATGGATTGTCTTAACACTAGGTTTCCTCTGCCTACCTTGCTGTGCACGGAATACAGCATGAAGCTGAATCTGAAAATAGACTTTTGCAAGCCCTTTTGTACCGTCGAATGAACATCTCGCTACCACCGAAGAACTGGTAAAAAACTGAAGAGTTGCTTTTTAACTAATGTGATATTAGTTATTGTAATATTTAAAAAAATACACGAAAACAGCGATACGAAGTTACACTATTTTATAAGGGTTTCTTTTTTACTTAGAAGGTGGAACTCTCAAAAAAAACCTGAGGTATCAAATCTTAGATAAAGAAACAAATAAAAGATAAACAATGAAAATGGAGTTTACATATACATTCTATTAAATATTTGTGTTTATTTACATTTTTACATTAATGCCCAGTTCCGCTCCGCTTTAGTCTATAAGAGCTATTTATCTATAATTTCATATCCTGGTTACGAATATTCATATTCCATAAATAGCTTATGGACGTGAATTAGATAACAAAATGTGCTCTAACTAAATAAATAAATAAATATAATTAAAAAAAAGAAACAAAAACGAAAAAAGAACCTTATTATATATATAATTACCAAACTACTCTTGAAATTTATCCTTTCCAATAAAAAAAGAATAATTGAAATTGGTTTTCGGGATGTTAAGTTATTCGTCCATTTGTCGCGCACATACTTAATGCAAATTAAGACTTATGGGATTTTCTCATGGATACCATTGCCAGAAATGAACCAAATTAAAATGAGACCACGCGGTAACAAATAGAGTAAGAATCATCAAAATCGGTTTACCTACACAAAAGTTCTGATAAACATAAAACAACAGAATTGATAACTTTCTTATTTTATAGAAGTCAGTTAAATATATGCTTACATCTTGATTTAGTAAATTTGTTAGGAGAGTTGTGGCAACATTTTTTTTTCATTTTATCGCCCTCGTTACAAGACAAAGTCTACGGGAAGGTTCCGTATAGGTTTTGATTATGAGGAATTTCGCACAAACAATGCATAAATGCTTATTATGACAGAAGACATCAATATTTAATATTAATACCAGCTTGTTACCTCCATACGATCTCGAGATAAATGAAAAATCGGACGACTATACCGACAACAAGCTGATAAAACAGAGAGCATCCTTTGAAATAAGGAACCCTAAAAATCACTGAAAGGAAACAGATTTTCTTTCCATATTTTTCTTTTTTTTTTGCGACACAGGCTATTACCGCTTAGTTTGACTGCATCTCATCGTAAAGGCGATATTGACGTCACTGCTCTAATAGGTGGCGTTGAGTCCATCCTTTGTGCAGTGTCTTTTATTGGGTAGATAGGGGAAATATAAAGTATTTTAGTTCTCTATGTGCTAGCTAATAACATAGTATTTATACACTGTATATAGATATTATAATCAATTTTACTATTAAAAATAATAATAAATTATATAGACAATATGTTTAAATGACGTTTCAAGTCTTAAACATTGCAAAATTTGAACCCATGCCTTTTGGAAACTGTCCAAAGCTATTAAAATTTCCTAATGCTCCCACAGACACGAAAATCTCAGTTTAACAAACGTTCACAGGGGACGGTGCTCGAAAAATGAAAATAAACGAGTCTATTAACTTAGTAATAACATGGACATCATATCAGTGTTTCTTATCGAACATTTACACAGTAATAAAAATTAAACCAAAATTGGATCAGCTTAACGCTGTATTCCGTACACAGCAGGATAGGCAGAGAGAACGTAGTATTATTACACTCCGTTCACACAATAATAAATAGTATTTTCGTACTTTATTTTATGTATTTTTAATGGTTGATGGAGAAACAAAAAATATGGAATCCTTATAAAATAACTTGTTTGTCCGTATGTCTATCTGTCTGTACGTTTACTCGCCTGCGTGTGTATGGACACGATCAAGACCATTCTTGAGATTGATCTTAAGATTGTAAAGAGGCATCAAATAAATTGATATAAATTAAATAATTAATATATAATTTCATATCAAATTAATATTTAATTTTCTCTTTGATTCTCGTCTAGTCTCTTGCAGTAAAAAAGATTAATGCAATCAAAACTTCTAAGAATTGTTGTGAATCGATACCTATAGAAATTGTACGTCAACGAGAGTAGTAAAAAAGGAGAACTTATAGTATCAATAAAGCCAAATATCCTAAGCATACAAAAGAAAACTTATAGATGTATCACAAAAAATATATAAAAAGAAATAAATATTATATTTACAGTTAACAAAATAACTAAATATGCACGCAATTTTTAGTGTATCAATTTTAATAAGTCACGTTCTTCTTCTCTTTATATATCTCATTGATATACAATCATAATTGGTCTCATAACCAAATCCGACTCACGCTTGGCCGTAAGTTTTTTTTAATTCCGCCTATATAATTATTATGCGTGTTGGGTGCGTAACGGACTTCAACTATTAAAAACAGTGGTTCCTCAAACATAACATTCTTTTTAACTTAAAAAATTACACAACTTTTTTTCTTTAATAGCAATTTTATTATACTATACTAAATACGTTTTTTTATAAAAAATTATGCGTTATATACGTACCAACTAAAGAAGTTACTAATAATAAAAAATATATTTAATACACTGTTCTATACAAAACGGTGTAAGCGACGGCCATATCTTAATTACAATTCATGTACACTGATAATAAATCTTATCACCCGACTCTGTTAACTGTTGGATCTCTTCATTGCAGCCTTTTGATAGTGATAAGTTTGTAGGTTTTTTTTTATCGGCTTCATGCTGTATCCCGCACACAGCAGGGTAGGCAGATGGAACCTAGTGTTGAGGCACTCCGTTCCCCACTTTCTGCTGAGTTCTGGAGGCATTGCGTGTTGAGTGGCAGAACTCAACGCCGCGCTTAACCTCGACACAAGAGCGAAGAAATGGAAATGTAAATTTAAATAAATATTTCATCCCCTCGAGTGGGGATCGAACCCACAACCAGTCGATATATAGTCAGGTAGTAGGTCTTTGTACCCCTGCGCCACGACTGGCCTCATTTATAGGTTTTTGTAGTTATATTACATTAATGTACATATTTAAATTAAGTATTATTTTTAGGTAAACTTGTATAAGATCACTTTGTTGTCCGTCTGTCTGCCAAGTTGAAATTCAAATCATATACTCAAATCTACTCCCCCATAATAAAAAGGGGGGCAAAATTTGGTATTAAGGCCGATAGTTCTAGTGAGGTATCAGATGGAAGGGCTCTTTCTAAGCAAATCCTTAATTTCAGTAAAAGCTCGAGACCTTTTTTTTAAATAAAAAAATGAATTGATTATTATTCGCTATGCATATTTCTAATATAAGTACCGTTTAGTAAGCGTTGTACTACTCGTTCCACTCTCTAAAGCCCTGTTTCAACAACGAAAGAGAAGCGAACAGTTGATCCTAAGGCGGAACAAACTTTTTTTAAGGAAAGTAGGTTTACATTTCCACAAATAAAGAGTTTTGTATTCTGTAATTGCTTCACCACTCCCTAGAACTGAACGAGTTTATTTCAAATCTTTTTGCTCGCTGGCTCCTTTTCGTCCGACGATAAGAACACAGTTCCCTCTTGCGTGCTCAACGTAGTCCTTAATGCGCCCGCTCATCCTTAAGCCCCCGGTTTGCAGTAATCAAAAAATAAAATTAACATTTAAATACCGACGTGCGGTCTGACAGGCCCCAGCAGGTACTTCATTTCTTAGTTTAACCCTTTCCCCACATATACCAATCTTCGCTTTTAGGCAGCTACATAGTCAATGCCTACGTTGACATCGGAACTGGCAGAGTTATCATCACGCGCGTCTTTGGTGAATAAGTATGTTTTGAAATTTCAATGCGGTTTCAATCTCAGGCATCATGTCGGTACTTACTTTTTTTTTTTAATTTAAATTTGTGTTGGGCTGATTCATGTTTTTACATAAACTAAATTATTTTCTCATGTATAATGAACTATGGTTACCAGGAACTTGCGATAGTTAACAAAATAGTTGTGGGATAGATTTTTTTTATTTACATTTCACATTCCGCAAGGGAATGGAATTTTTGAAATATGTAACTCATGCCTTTTTTAAAAAATCCATTTTATCTACGCGGCCTTTCAGGCCTCATATCGGTGCTATAGTTACAAGAACTGTACTTAAAGTTTAAAATGTTCAGTTAACAGAAGCAATTGTGTTTATTTTTTTTGCTTTATACGCATTATCGCAGTGTAGGCTGATTGTTAAAAACCGGTACAAACCGGCTTAGGCTAAGCAAGTGACGTCACACCTACAATACATTACTTACACAAATTTAAAGCTCACCTTAAACCTCGCGAACTAACAACAATATCTAATAACAATATAACACAAAAAAAACCGAGCAACTCTATAAAGCAATCGACGCCGCGATAATGCTAGAGACGATAAGGTTGATCTAGCTATTAAAAGTTTTGGAATATAGAACGATACATTATTAATTCTTTCTCTTTTCTCCGTTTTTACATTACAGTACAGTGATATACAATTTAACATTCCATTGGTTAATAGAACAACAATCCAATTCTTGTATCTCCATAATCCATTCTGCAGTATAGTGGTTCCCAACGTTTACCAGATACCAAAAACCATTTGAAATTAAATTTCTGATCTTTTATACTTCATGATGTATTCTGCATATAATAGGGAAGGCAATGTGAACCAGACATAACGTGTTGAGTTGCAAAACTTAACGACGTATTCTGATTTGATACTAGTGCAAGAAAAAGAAAATATTTCCTTATATAATCCCGAGTGACAACCGAACGTACCGCAACTCTGTACTTAAAACCGATTTTTTTCAATCACAGAACATTTTTTTTGGTCTAATAAAAAAATATTATAAAAACTAAATTACAGATTACAACTTATTGATTGAGCTTGAACCAGTGAGCTCAGTATTCAGACATTCCATTCTCCATTTTGTATCCAAATTTGTTTTGAAAAAACATTGCAGATTAAGTGATGCAACGCAGAGCCACTTTATCTTACCAAGACAAAGAAATGCAAATAATTTAAATATAAGAATTCCCTTACGATAATCAAAATCAAAAGCTTTTTTATTCAATAAAGCCATTATAAGAAACCATCAGCTTCACATTGTGTCCCACATACAGCAGAGTAGGCAGAAAGAACTTAGTGTTAAGACTCTTCTACAGAACTTAGTGTTAGTCACTTCCGCCAAATTTTAGAGGCATTGCGTGTTGAAAGTCGAAACTCAATGCCACCCTTTTGTCTCGACACGAAATAAAATTTATATTTAATTTTTTTATTAAATATTGAAATATCCTCGAGTGGGATTCGAACTCTCAACCAGTTATTTTACAGTCACACGTTGTGGCCCTGTGCCACGACTTGCCTCAACCAACATAATAACAGCCATTATAAGTTTTTCTTTACTTTCGAATTAAGTTATATAAAAATGTCACTAGTGACATTTGTAAAATAAATTCTAAAGAAATATGACGTCATCGGCTCGGACAGCTATTCTACTGAGAATAACTGGCAAGAAACTTTTCTGTCAATCAAACCAACAACCATTACGTTACAGTTCTGACATTTTACCACTGCGTCACACTGGACAATAAAAAGTTGTTTTTGGACTCACAGTTTGGGAAACACTGGCATAGAGGAAATCTTCATGAATTATTGATTGTGTGAGATTTACAACCTCTAGTCAGCATTCAGCATCAACCATTTACATTAAGCATGTGTTCTAGAAGATAATAATATTAGGAAAATCAAAAATGAAATCGTGATAAATGTATACATACCTACTTAGTTTATACGTTATATAAAATATATAGTGTTATCTTCTGTATATGTTGTGAAAAAACTGTGGTTATTTTAATCGGTTGCTTTATTAGGCATTGGAAAACTAGGATCAGACTCACAGTTTCGCATGCACCTAAAAGAGTTAAATCGAGGGTAAAGTATATATTTATAGTTTGTCAACACTGTTAATATGATCACATGTTGTAAGTTTATATAAATAATATTTTTTTAGCTTACCGCTGTATCCCACACATAGAAGAGTAGATAGAGGTAACCCAATGATAAGACACTCGGTTCCTCATATTCTGACAAAGATTCGAGTGACGGAACTCAACATCATGCAATGTTTTGTTACCAGTTGCACGGCGTTGAGATCCGCCTTCCGCCATTGCCCAATGAGCCGAGAAGGGACTATCTTAACACTATATACCCAGTTTCCCTTTGCCTATCCTGCTATGTGCGGGATACAGCGTAAAGTTAAAATAAATAAATATAATAAATAGCAAACATTGAGCATTTAGTAGAAGTGACAAAATAGAAATTATTAACTAACTTAGTACCCTTGTCATATCTTACGCTTACGCTTTAGGCTGTAATTTCTATATAGCCAACAATAGGTTCTAGTGGTTTTAAATTAAATTTAGATATTTAAAATGTATTATTTGAGAAAATTCTTAATTTTATTTAAACTTTTCGCCGCGTATAGTGTAGACATCAGGAATTTAGTGCTAGGTCACTTCGTTTCTCACTTTCCGCTCTATTTTTAATCACTTAACGTGCAACACCTCGGTTATTGCGAAGGTGACGTAACGGTGGGCTTTGACCTGTTACCAGTGCAATTTTATTCAATTTAAGATATTTGTGTTTTTTCTTGTTTATACTAAAGTTCCAATAAAGTATAAAATAATAAAAAATCAGCATCACGCTGTATCCCGCACACAACAGGGTAGGCAGAGGGAACTTAGTGTTAAGACACTCCGTTCCCCACTTTCTGCCGAATTCTGGAGGCATTGCGTGTTGAGGGGCAGAACTCAACGCCGCGCTTAACCTCGACACCAGAGCGAAGAAATGGAAATATAAATTTAAGTAAATATTTCATCTCCTCTAGTGGGGATCGAACCCACAACCAGTCGATTTTGCAGTCACACCTCGTGCCGCTGCGCCACGACTGGCCTCAAAGTATAAACAAAAAAAAACAAATATCTCGTTTCTGCAGCTTTAATTTACAAAAAAAATAAAAAAAACTTTAATGACAAAAAAATTGTAGATATTAACATTTGCAATACTTTAAACATTTTATTTTTATTTATTTATTTATTTTTTCAACTTCACGCTGTATCCCGCACACAGCAGGGTAGGCAGAGGGAACCTAGTGTTAAGACATTCCGTTTCCCACTTTCTGCCGAATTCTAGAGGCATTGCGTGTTGAGTGGCAGAACTCAACACCAGGGCGAAGAAATGGAAATATAAATTTAAGCAAATATTTCATCTCCTCGAGTGGGGATCGAACCCACAACCAGTCGGTCTTACAGTCACACTTTGTGCCGCTGCGCCACGACTGGCCTCTAAACATTTTATGCTGAATTAATATACATTATTGAGGCTGTCGTGGCTCTGTGGACAGCGTAGGAATCGAAGCTGTCAACGTGATGATTGTGGGTCCCATTTAGGAAATGATAATATATATGTATATATATTGGCTAGTCAAGCTACGTCGAATTTTTTATACGCTTGTTATAACTTATTATGTTGTTAGCATCTCTGTAGGGAGAATTTATAAATTTCCGCTTCCCAAAGATATTTACTAAGAACGTATGGCTTAGTGGTCAGAGTGGCTGGTCGGTTTCCAGGAGGCGCGAGTTTGAGTTCCGCTACGTTAAACTTTTTATACGTTTTCTAAATAAGTATTTTTCTTACTTAACTTTGGAATAACACTTTAATAATGTTAAAAATATATATATTTATAATATTTATATATTTTTTTTATTTATCCGCTCTGGTAAACAAAGCGCGACGTTGGATTCGGCCACTTAAAACGCATTCTTACTCAAAATAGATAAAAAAGATGTCTCAATACCAGGTTCATTCCTGCTCTCCGTTATTTACTAGGACGTATTTCATGAGATGCAGCCTGGTAACAGGTGGAGGACCATAATAGTTAAAGTTGGAATTTCCACAGATAGACATAGATAGATAAAAGTCTTTATTGCATACATAGAGGAAATATAAAATTTTACAAGAGAAATAGGAATACCAATATAAAATAACAGAAAAAATAAAAAACCATTTTGCGCACAGAGGCAGTATGCAAAGGCGACCTTATCTCTATTAGATGATATATTTCTGTTAAGGCTATAACAACAAACACTAAAAAATAGAATATGATACATATTTAAAAGAGTTTATACATAATATATACTTGCTATAAGTATATCAAAAGAACGTAAAAGTCACGACACTAAAACCTTTCCCAATATTCTACTTTTAGTATTTTTAAAAACAAACTGTTCTCAAAGGACATTCAAATTTGATGCAGCTTACGTCCTTGTATTTGCGAATAAATACAAGCTTCTATTGAGTTCTGAGCGTTCCAACTGTTCAGTTGAGCGGCTTCTGCAAATAGACGCAATATGTGGACGTCATCTCAACGTTGTGGTAAAGTGCTTGTATGAGACGGTCGTGGGTCGTGGGTCGATATCCACTCCGGGGAACGATATTCTAAATATAGAATATTTTAGGGAAGGATATTCTAAAGATATTTTGTTATCCTAAATTGCTAAAAAATATAAAAACTTGACTTAGTTCAGTTGCTTTAAGTTATAATATATTTTTCCTTAAATATTTATTTACTAGCTACCAGCCCGCGGCTCGCTCAATTGAACGACATAATTATTGATTTACTAATCGGCATTACTATAGTTTACTAATAATAATATCATTTTAAAAACAATACCTATACTTATAAGGTTGGGGCAAAAGTATTTTCGTATTGTTTATACGAAGGAAAATAGTTATTTAAGTATATTTTCCAGCCGTGGCGCAGCGGCACGAAGTGTGACTTTCAAACCGACTCGTTGTGGGTTCGATTCCCACGAGTAGATTAAATATTTACTTAAATTTATATTTACACTTCTTCGCTCTCGTGTCGAGGCTAAGCGCGACGTTGAATTCTGCCACTCAACACGCAATGCCTTCAGAATTCGGCAGAAAGTGGGGAACGGAGTGTCTTAACACTAGGTTCGCTCTGCCTACCCTGCTGTGAACGGGATACTGCCGAATACCGTCACTCAATACATTCATTTTCCTTGCTTCAAAAACAATTGAAAAATGGCGGGAATTAGTTTTTTATTTCTTAATTATTGCATCTTCAGAATATCACATTTAATGATATCAAAACCAGCCAGTTACATTCAGTACCATCCAAAGAGGTTTGGTTACTAATAATACATTCAAAATACATAAGTACTTTTGCCCCGACCTATTATATTGATAATTAAAGTTTCAGTTAATTGATTATAATACTTATTAATAGCAGTTTTATCGAGCGAATGGTTGATAAAGAATGGTTCTTTAAAATGGTATAACTTTTTTATTTATAAACTGATTGAAATAAAATAAACACTAAATGTTAATGGAAGCTTGCCAAATTACAATATTGATCTGAAGCACAGATAAACAGACAAACAGATGAACAGACAAACCTCAATTGATTATAATTTCGATAGATTTACTATCACAAATTTTCCCAACTCCAACATAATGTCAACTATTACTTTCATTCTTACAAAGGGTGTAAAAAGGGTTCCCCTATAATAAAATATCAGAACTTACGGACCTGGAACATCTGGTCGTCTGGACCAGTGTATTGACTATTAAAATAAAATATAAGGATTAGACTTCACGATATATTTTACCCAAAATTTTATTTTATCCTTATATTAAAATTTGTGTTATTCTTTTTTTTACATTCGCTTCAAGCTGTATCCCGTAGCAGAATAGGCAGGGAGAACCAGGGAACCTTGTGTTAAGATACTTCGTTTCCATTAAGACACTTTGTTGCCCATTTTCCGCTGAATTCTGGAGAGTTCTTCATTGCGTGTTGAGTGGCGGAACACAAAGTTTGTTTCGATACTAGAGCGCCGAAATATTAAATAATTCATATCTTCGAGTGGAAATCAAACCCACAATCTATCGCGTTCTAGTGACACGCTTGTGCCCCTACGCCACCACTGACCTCATTCTAATATGTAACAGGTGTAACTAATATCCCAAACACCTTTTAAAATATTATTTAATAAATAATGCCTTGGCTCGTGATGTGTCTAGTGGTTAGAACTCTTTATAGTTGTAATCGTGAAGAACCCAAAATCCTTTAGATATTCAGAGGAAACAGTGTTAAGAATTTCACATTATGCCATTAGAAGGTATCGCTTTAATAAGATATTTGCCATCAGAAGTTGTTCTTGTGTCAGTTTTTTAGATAACTGTAGACTCGACAATATAACATTGTCATAACTCGAAGCTCGTCCGAAAATAAGCCAAGAGTGCATCCTATCTTCCTCTCCACTATAACTGCGAACTAGTTATAATAAAAGGAAGAAAGAGTACGGGCCCCGCCACGCCCCTACACCGTGGATTCCGACCAGACCGTCCGGCTTCACAGTCATCGTTGAACCCTCCGGGACGTTTGTGTGTGATCTTTCCGAAGGTACTTGTTACGCTTGTTTATATTAAGATTGTATTAGAATAGTGATTCGTGATGTTGATTGATTTGTGAGATCAATATAAGTCGTTGGAACGAACGCACTACCGCTAGGAGGCCGATATGTTATATAAACGCACGGCACACACCCCACAGTCGTGTCTCGAACCGTAGGCGGACACTACTACATACACCAGAGTTCCAGGACATAAAATAGCACCACACACCCGTATGAAGGCGGACACTACTACATACACCGGAGCTGGGACATAAAATAGCACCACACACCTACTACTCGTATACCAAGTCATAGACGTGGTATATAATATATCAATGACCAACGCCATACAAGCATAGCTTACGTATCGC
>JAATLQ010037289.1:0-14971 GCA_013421005.1 Heliconius erato x Heliconius himera | reverse complement strand
TGGTACAGTGGAAAAATGTCCTACTTGTTTACCAATAGGTAGGGCATCCTTTTTTATTTTCTAGTAACCGGAAATTGGGGTGTTTTAGCATTAAGTTTTCTTTACCTATACTAGTAGGTATATGAGGGATACAGAGTGAAGAAAAAAAGCAATATTTAATATTTCATATTCATACTCATATTTCAAATTCGAAGGAAACTATGGAACGGAAATGTCTTAACACTACGATCTCAGGTAGGAAACCTGGGATCCTAGTGTAATGTAAAATGTGTGAATGTAAGATATTTCCGTCTTACCTATCCTAAAAATAATGTTTTTAAAGAATATAGTTACATATATACTCATATATTATTTAAGTCGGCTTGACACTGTACAGGAGTTGAAGGTTCGAGTCCTGCTAGGTTCAATTTTTTATTCGTTTTTAAATAACATAAAAAAGAAAAAAAAATAAAAATATTTTTCATATAATTCAAATTCAAATAAAATATAAATTTGTTAGTATAATCCATTCATGATAGGAGATTATTTATTGTACTATGTAATCTAGCTCATGTTCATATCTAGTCGAGCAAAAAACTTTGGGCTGACCCAACTCAATCTACGTCAGCTTGTCTTACATTTAGTAAAGAGGCTTAGTGAGAAGAAACAGCGAGTTGATTGGCATTTTGTTTAATTTATATTTTTCTTTTTTAGTCACTTTTCCACTTTTATTTGGATGTATCTCTTATATGTGAAAGGTGCACAACTCAATTTAGCTTCACGCTTTATCCCTAGCGGTGTTATCAGAGAGAACGGAGCGCCAAACGCTACGGTCTCTACATAACTCTTTCGCTTCGTCCACTGTCATCAACCTCTTCATACATGCCCTCCGGGGGGGACCTCATACTCTTTACGTGACCTTCCTTCAGTATCTTTGATACTGTATTTTCGAAGGTCAACCGAAGTCTCCCCCTATCTAGAGAAATAGGGGGGAGACCTCGACTCGCTTACCACTTCTTCGCTCCACTTCGCTTACTACCTCGCTTACTACTCACTTTTCCATCATAAATCTTTTTTGCCATTCTTTCATCACTCATTCGTTCGACGTGCCCGAACCAGCTGAGCTCGTTCTTCTTCATTCTCACCGTGACATCCTAGCTAGTACCTGCCATTCTATGTATCTCTTCATTGCGGATTCGATTACCTAAGCTGACTCCGCATATCCTACGAAGAGATCGCATCTCCACGGCATTTATCTTTCTTTCATTCTTCTTCTGTAATACCTACGTTTTGCTGCCGTATAACAGCGTCGGTTCCAACACTGCATTGTGTACGGTCAAACGCGCAGCTGTGCTGACGTTCCACTGTCTCATCAATGCAGCTAAGGCTCCGTTAACCCTGTTACCGGCAGCAATACGCCTTTCCACATCCATCTCGTATCTTCCATCTCTACTGAACATACTTCCCAAATATACCACTTCATTCACTTGTTCTAATATCTTGCCATTTACACTGATTCTGCATTCTATCCTTTCTTCATCTCTTTCAAAGGTGCACAGATAAAAAATAAAAATCAGCTTCACGCTGTATTCCACACACAGCAGGGTAGGCAGAGGGAACCTCGTGTTAAGACACTCCGTTCCCCACTTTCCGCCGAATTCTGGAGGCATTGCGTGCTGAGTGGCGGAACTCAACGCCGCGCTTTGCCTCGACACCAGAGCGAAGAAATGAAAATATAAATGTAACTAAATATTTCACTTACTCGAGTGGGGATCAAATCCACAACCAGTCACACTTTGTGCCTCTGTGCCACGACCGGCCTTAAGGGGTATGTATTAAGGAGGGCCAACATCTGCCAGACCATTAGGCCCACGTAACCAGCTCGTATCAGGTACTAGGGCGATACCAGCCGCTAGGTACAATACATGATAGTATAGAAAAAAAGAAAAAAGACGACAGTACAAATTTATTATTAATAGTAAGAAGAAAGTGTTTTTCTTCATTTTTTGCCAATTAAAATAATACTATCACGGGTAAAAAAATACGCTTATCAAAAACCTTCATAAATTTATATTAATTGGAAATGGAACCCACAACTTGATCAATACAACATGTTCTTGTATTGACTAAGTTACCAAGCCAGCAAATTATTTTTGTACACTTATAACTACTGTTTTAAATTTCACTCAATCACTCAATACTCAAGATATTGCGTGTTAAGTGGCGAAACTTAACGCCGCGCTTTGCCTTATTACTCTGTCTTGTTATTAGTGAAGACGTAATAATAAATTCCTCCCCCAAGTGAAAACCGAACCCACAACAACATCTTAGTTGTAAAAAAACTTTGAAACTCAATTATCCGCGACACTTCCCACTATATCCTCATTATGACAGTTCTAATAAAAAGCAACAAACTAGTTCATTCTCCACGTCTGCGAAAATGTGAACTTGGTCCAAGCTCTTTTGACAAACTTTGTATCAAATACATTTTAAAGTGGCTAGTGTGATCTTTATTTTAAATTTTGTGTTTAATTATCTTCATACACTTTTTTGAACGCAAGAATGCGGCATCAGATCGTTTGTGGGTTCCATTCCCACTAGGGGATACGAATTATTTTCTCATTCTTGTAACAATATAAAGCGCGGTGTCTTAAAAACTATACTAAAATAAGGGTAGGGAAGGGAGTGTCTGAACTATAACAAGGAACCCTCGATGCTTACTATGCTATATACAGGAAACAATGTGAAGTTTTATTGTGTATAGGTAAAACTTTCTCCTATCAAAGTGGTAAAATATTGATATTTTCAATATGTTCCCTCGAAGAAAATAAGTTCACTCTTCCCGTATGAAGAAAAATAAATAGATTGCAGATGCTGAAATTGATAATAAAAAGTAGAAAGAGGGAAAAAAATAAATGGTTCTATTCATACGCATACGTGTTTTATGGTATCACAACTTTCTACTAGCTTTCATTATAAACTATTCTACAAACAAACTTCTTGTTTCCAAAAAAAATCTTTTTTTTTTATATATAGCCAGCTTTACCCATTATTGAGCAACACAAATATAGGTAAAAACACTTTACTTTTCCAAGTGTAAAGACACTTTGTTTTCCAGTTTCTTCCCGAAGACATTCTCCTTCCGAGGTGAATTTGAATGGCGGTATTCAAAGCTCCGCTATTTTTCACCAGATCGGAGAAATAATAATTATCTAGTCCCCTAAGCGATGATTGGATCCAAAATAGACTTTTGTAAGAACTTTTGAAACACCGAATGAACATAAAACTTTGACCATCTCAGATAGCAGTTTTGCTGACAAAAGTTGGCAACAAGTTCAACAGTGACTCTTTTGAATATCAATGTTACAATTTAATTATTATATCATCAATCGACATTAATTTCATATATTTTTATCCTTCAAATATAACCAAATAGTGTAATGGGGTATTTTTTTACAGTTGCTTTAAATCAATATATTGGTAAACCAACAATAGATAGTTTTCCTAATGCACACATGGCGGAACCACATATGTATAATATCTATACTAATATAATAAATCAGAAGAGTTTGTTTGTTTGTTTGTTTGCTTTAACGCTAAAATCTCTAGATTTAATAAGTTCTTTAATTTTCACGATTATTACACATTTTAAATAAAACTATTTTAACCGGATTAATCGCGTATATTTTGTATGTTTATACATTTTTGGAAACCCGACGTTTCGAACACTTTGCAGTAGTCCGTGGTCACGGGTAGACTCTATATTTACTTCTAGTAGTCCCGCGGGGGTCGCCCTTGCCGCCGATGAAGTCCTATTACACAGCCACGTAGTATTCATGATTGAATGTATCAATCTATTGGCAAATGCAGCATAAGAAATGTATTATAGGTGGTCTGCGGACGAAGCCGCGAATGGGCCGCTAGTTATTAATATAATGGGGTCAGTCGTAGTGTGACTGTAAACGCTACAGGTTGTGGGTTCGATTCCCACTCGAGATAGTGAAACATTAAATATTTTCATTTTTTATTTCATCCCGTCAGGTTCCATCTGCCTATCATGCCGTGTACAAAATACGGCGTGACGCTAAAGAAATATATATTATTTTTTATAACTAAAATAAACAGATAATTCAAATAAAAAAACCTTTTAACTGTATGTACTTTATTGTATAATGTCTAAAAAGATACTTTATTAACCCCCGAAACAAAAAGAGAAGTGTTATTAGTACAAACAGACAGGTCAAACTGATCTGACTGTCTGTCTGTCCAATTTGAGTGCAGTTTTTTAAATCCTTACTTATCACGGATTTTTTGAATCGAGGGATTTTTTTAATGTTGTTTTCTTGTTATCTTAACGTTATTTTAAATTTCTAGACAGCTATAGCATTTAACATATTTATAATATAAAATTTACAACAGTCCTTCACCTATAGATTTAATTCCGAGTTCGTAGATCTGAAACAAAATAACAGGCATATTAAAAAAAGCAGGTAAATAACTTACATATCTTGTAACTTAGTCAAAAACTTTAAGTTACCTGTTTTTAACAATAAAATGAAAATAAATTATTCTCTGACTGGGAATCAAACCCACAACCGTCGAGTATACAGTCAGACGGTAAAAATAATTTTCTCACCATATCGTAGTCCACTCTTGAACGTAGACCTCCGTAGAACGTAATTATTATTTATTTATTTATTTCAGAAACAGGCTGCTTATTTATAAAGTATTAATAAACATTTATTAAGCCTAACGCGCAGCGCAGGCGCACAAGGATGTCACTGTAACGCGACAGTTGTAAGTTTGATCCCCACTCGGGGGAATGAATTATTATTTATTAATATTTTCATTAGTTTTTCGCTCTGGCAGCAAGGCAAAAGCCCGGAGTTGAGCTCCGTCACACAACACCTTCAAAAATTCTGCGGAAAGTGGGGAATGGAGTCTTAACAGTAGGTTACCTCTGCCTACTCTGGTATATGCGGGATAGGTACAGCGTGGAACTGTGTTTTTTTTATCTTAGGAGAATAAAACATACATTAATTGAAGGTGGTGTAGACAACACGTAGATTAGAGCATCCACTACATCTTTTACTTCCAATTGGGGTTCATCTGCTAGTTCAGGGGGAAGCATAGCAGTACCAACCACGCCGGGGGAGAGATTCTGTAATATAAAAAAATAAATCCCGCACACAACAGGGTAAGCAGAGGGAGCCTAGTGTTAAGACACTCCGTTCTCCACTTTCTGCCGAATTCTGGAGGCATTGCGTGTTGAGTGGCAGAACTCAACGCCGCGCTTAGCCTCGACACCAGAGCGAAGAAATGGATATATAAATTTAAGTTAATATTTCATCTCCTCGAGTGGGGATCGAACCCACAACCACTCGGTTTTACAGTCACACTTCGTGCCACTGCGCCATGACTGGCCTCAGTAATGGCCTTCTGTAACATTTAAATATAAATGAATCTTATAAAAATGTGTTCAGATTTCGGTTCAATAAAACAGTTATTTAGAAGCAAGACAGTAAAAGAGTTATTTAGAAGAAACAGTTATTTTGTAGAATAAATTACTTTATATTGATGTATTTTATTTGTGAACCGACTTCAATAACACAAACCCTAAATGTTAAGGAAAAAAGAAGTGTTCGATCGGTTAAGCCGTTGCTGACATTAGCGTGCACAAGTGCACAGACAAACAGAAAACAGACAAAATTTACAAACACATTGGTTTGGGTTCCGTTGCACTGATAAATGAACTAAACAATAGATTTTCTCACATATCTTCTGGATACAGACAGAAATCTGTTACAATTTTATTTTATTTCTGTTACTTATGTATAGATAAATATTTTTTGTAGCTTCACACTGTATCTATAGCGGGGTAGTGAGAGAGAACAGAGCGCCAAACGCTACGGTCTCTACATACCTCTTTCGCCCGTCTACTGTCATCAAACTCTTTATACATGTCTTCAGGGTGGACCTCGTGCTTTTTACGTGACCTTCCTCCAGTATTTTTGATATTATATTTTCGAAAGTCAACCGAGGTCTCCCCTATCTCTTTTGCTTCTCACTTTTCCGTCATAAATCTTTTTACCATTCTTTCATCACTCATTCGTTCGACGTGCCCAAACCAGCTGAGCACGTACTTCTTCACCCTCACTGTGACATCCTCGCTAGTATCTGCCATTCTGTGTATCTCTTCATTGCAGATTCCATCAGCTCTGCTGACTCCGCATATCCTACGAAGAGATCGCATCTCCACAGCAATCATAATTCTATCATTCTTCTTCTGTAATACCACCCCCAGCATTAAAAACCGGCGTTTAGTAGTGACTTTATGGCACTGCGTTTCGCATCGGGTACTGCCGGGCTTCGGCGCCCAACTCACCTTAAAGGCCGGCAATGTACCTGTAGCCCCTCTGGTGTTGCACAGTGTTGGGTCGGCGGTAGTCACTTACCCCGCACACTCGTTTACCTTGTCCTTTTCCGTTAAAAAAATTAAAAAAATACCCACTTTTCGCTGCCGTATAACAGATCGGTACCAACACTGCATTTGGCGCAGCTGTGCTGACGTTTCGCCGTCTCATCAATGCATCTAACAGCTAAGAATCCGTTAACCCTGTTACCCGCAGCAATACGCCTTTCCACATTCATCTCGTATCTGCCATCTCTACTGAACATACTTCTCAAGTATACCACTTCATTCATTTGTTCTAATCTTACCATTTACTCGTACATTGATCATGCATTCCGTCCTTCTTCATCTCTTTCCAAAACCAGAATCTTTGTCTTATTCATATTCAGGCTTAGACCATTATTTTCACACCCTTTTTTCGGATCGAACTACCATTCTGATGATGCAATGAGCACTGCAACATCATCATCATCATCTGCATACAGCAGGCAATTTACACTGAAGTCATCAACTTTCACTCCTATGTGACTGTTTCACTCCTTCGAAAAAGCTATCGAAATACAAATTGAACAACTGAGCTACATGGCGCATCTCTTTAAAAAGACTTTACAGCCTGCAGCAAGAGTCCGCTCACATTGTACCGGGGTAGTACCTTCCATTTTCAGATCAATAAATAATAATTACACATTAATAAATATTTATATTATTTTCATTGTTACCGTGACTTTGATTTTGCTTTTGTATTTAGCCAACTCTCTGATCAGGGCAATACTGAAACCAGTTAGTCCATGTTTCGTCGGTGGGTACACGTTCGTAGTTTGGAAGATTGGGATGTAGTGACCAGTCACACTAAAACAAAAGGAATATTATATGTATAAGTAAGGAATATATTATGTAAAAATATTGCGTGTCAAGTGATCGAATGACTGATGACCACCGCTGGGAAATGAAAATAAATAAGCCCCCCGAGTAGGAATCGAATCCAAAACCGTCAGTAACAATCAAACACTGTTCCACTGTGTCATGTTGGCCACAATTATCAATTATTGTATTATATTTACCTATTCATGTTAACAATGTGTCCTTCAACATTCCGTTTCCTCATACTAGACACTGCATATCGAGTACATAGCATAAGTCCCTTTACGTTTACATCCACTGTCATTGCAATATCATCGTCATTTACTGTTCGATCTCCATAGTCTAAAATTACAAAAAAAAAGAAATGATATGTTTTTTATTTTTTTGTTTTATCGGTGGATCCTCGATGGAACGAAATTATTATTTATTAAAAATTTTATTGAGTTCTGCCACTACACAACACAACAATACACAATGCCTTGAAAAATTCGGCGGAAAGTGGAGAACGGAGTGTCTTAACACCAGGTACCCTCTGCCTATCCTGCTGTGTACGAGATACAGCGTAAAGCTGAATTTAAAAAAAGATATGAATTCAAATCAAGAATATTAAGGATGTAACATTACGAATATGGACATAAATACGGAAGGAAAACAAGAATGTTAAATTGATATCGGTTTCAGTTACGTATATAAAATTTGGGATTAACCGTTAGTTTCAATTATTATTTTTTTTCAAATAACAAACGTTCTATAAAGATTCCGTCCATTTCCGATTTTTTATCTAGGGGTCGTTTAGGGTAACAGATAGATTTTTATTTCAGATATCCGGCAGTATAAAAATATGAAAGATTAATATTTTGTTCAAACAAAAAAAATGCTTATCATTAAACAATTGCGGTAAAAAATACATTATTTTTAAAAATTATTGTAATTAAGAGATTATGCTGCTTAAGTGATTATAACAAAGCTTAATGAGTCACAAAACCATTTTACCTTACAATGGGTGGGATTCCCATTTGTATTTATTTTATTATTATCAGTTTCGCGCTTCATCCCGCACACTGCAGGGTAGGCACAGGGAACCTAGTGCTAAGTCACACCGTTCCCCATTTTCCACCAAATTCTAGCGACAATGCGTGTTAAGTGGCGGAACTAAACGCGCGCTGCGTTTGCCTCAACACCAGAGCGAAGAAATAAGAATATAAATTTAAGTAAATATTTCATTGCATCGAGTGGGCTTTTTTCCTGTAACTGTTGGAATTATAAGGAATCTTCTCCTAAATTGCTCAACGCTACTCATTACTTGGCGAAAAGTAAAACTTACTGAGAAATTTCATCTGACATTCGCTCAGTAACATCAGCCATATTATATATTTAAAAAAAAAATCTTTTTTACCAGTAATATATCCCGGAGACACATAGGCAGCGTTATTTACAAGAATGTAAGGGCCTTTCAATTCTGAGTCAATCCATTGAAAAACTTCTTTTATTTCCGATTCTTTTGAAAGATCTACCTTTTTTGGATAAATCTCTCCTTTGCCAGTCACTTTTTGTGCTAATTGCTACAAAAATGTCAACATTTTGTAAGAAATTTGTAAATTTATAGTATAAAATGTGAAAATTTACAAAAAAATTGGTTCACGCTGTATATCGCACATAGCAGAGTAGTGTTGAGGAAACCTAGTTTTAAGACGTTCTATTCCATTCTTTCCGCCCATTTAGCGAGATATAGCGTGTGGGGTGGCGGAAGTTAACGTGATGTAAAATAATTAATTTCAACTACAGGCAATCGAACCCACACCTCTCGCACTTACAGTCCGATTTTGTGACACTTTGCCACTATGGCTCATGATCTTAGGGCTGTCGTGGCGCAGGGACATAAAAGTGTGACTGTAACGCAACGGTTGTGAGTTCAATCCCCACTCGAGGAATAAATTATTATTTATTAATATTTTTATTTCCTCGCTCTGCCATCAAGGTAAAAACCCGGAGTTCCGCTACTCAACACACAATGCCACGAAAAATTCGGCGGAAAGTGGAGAACAGAATGTCTTAACACTACATTCCCCCTGCCTACCCTACTGTGTGCGGGAATACAGCGTGAAGCTGATAAATAAAAAAAAGCAACTTTCTTTCATATGCGAACCATTTACTTCATATTTTTCTTACTCTAGTACTAAGATAAGGCTAAGCACGTAGACAGAGAGAACCTAATGTTAAGACACTCCGTTCCCTACATTCAGCCGAAATTATCGAGACAGTGCGTGTTAATTGGCGGGACTCAACGCCACTGCAAGTGATTTCCACCACTCAACGCCGCGCTTTATGCTGTAACCAGAGCAAGAAAATGAAAATATTAAGTAATTTATTCCTCCGAGTCGAAATCGAACACACACTCCTTCCGTTTACACACACAGCACTAAAGCTATTAAATTTATCACTCACATCAATCAAATGCTTTCTTCTGGCCAACCCGACCACTTTGAGCCCCATGTTGGCAAGACGAAGAGCAATTTCGGCCCCAATGCCAGAACTAGCTCCAGTGACCACAGCCACTTTGCCTATCCAACGATCCATGTTTTGAATATATTTATTATAATTTATATATATATTATTTTATATATTTTATTCAATATATTTCTTATAACTCGTGACCAATATATACAAGAACTAGAGGACGAATGAAGTACAACTCATTATCCTTTCCTTTTTAAGTTGCCGGAGAACTTGTGTTATAATTATGTTGTATTGAATCATCTAATAGAAATGTTTTTGTTTGTTTATAATTAACTAGCGAGATAAATGCGGCTTCGCCCGTATAAACTTATTGTTATGGCCAATTATGTGTCTTTAGGGTTCCGTATCTCAAAAAGTAAGAAAGGTATCCTTATAGGACTTTGTTGTCCGTCAGTTTGTCTGTCAAGACCATTTGTCTTCAGATCATATGGTTGTTTCGAGCTAAAATTGATAACAAATATTCAGGTTTATGCTCCCTAGAATCACAGAAAAATCCAGCTTCAAAGTAAATGCAATTCCAAGAACGAACAGTGATGTATCTATTTTGGTGCATTTCGTAAGAAATCCGCCGCTTAATCAAAACCTATACGGTACCTTCCCGTCCCGTACAATTATGAAATATGACACGAAGTGAGAGCTTAAAATACAAATAAAGAAATAAAATCGAAAGGTATAAATTTACAGATATTTCGTAGCAAAACATCATTACAAATCAATATTTGTAGTTTATTACATACATAATGAGTGTGCATGCCCGCAACCATAAGTTTGCTAGCTTTTCTACAGTGTTCTTCCCGTCGACCTATCCTATCCTGAAGTTGATACGAAAGCTTCGGTGGGCGAGTCTGACTCGCACTTAACCGGTTCGGTTCGGTTTAACTCGCGGCTTTTTTCATAAATTGCAGCCTATGTGTTACTTTGTAGTTTATGCTTTATTCTGTAAAATTTAATCTAAGCGCGTTTAATAGTTTTGTGTGAAATTGAACAAACATTGAGCAGTTTCACGCTGTATTCCGCAAACAGCAGAGTGGGCAGGGGGAACCTAGTGTCAAGACACTCCGTTCCTCACTTTCTGCCGAATCCTAGGAGCATTGCGTGGGGAGTGGCGGAACTCAACGCCACTCTTTGCCTCGACACCAGAGCGAAGAAATGAAAATACAAATTTAGATAAACATTTCAATTCTTTTTTTTATTTCATTTCCTCGAGTGGGATCGAGTCGATTTTATAGCCATATTTTGTGCGTCCTCGTATGTCTTCACAACCTTTCACTTTCGCTAGTACTATACATAGTACTAGCGACATCTAATTAATTGAAGCCTTTGTTATTCTTATATCTAAATTCTATGATTTTTCTTGAAAGTGGAACAAACATTCATCTTCAGAAACTTTCACATTTGATGGTACGGAATCCTCGGTAGCCGAAATCCATCTGCCATCTCGAGCTCGACCGCTTTTTTTATAATATCAGTTTTAAGCAAGCAAAAATGATTAACTCTAAGAAACTATTATAACAAAATAATAAAAAATGCCATTAGCTTTGAATGTATGTATATAATTGATGTGTAAATTTTTTGATAATTCGTCAAGGAGAAGGAAGTCAAGGAGGTTAAGGAGGTCAGAGCTTAGATTCCTAGCCAAGACAAATATTGTGTGATAAATTTGATGAATGTTTCTTTCTATTTGTTCTTTTTTTTGTAATTTTCACGTAATTATTTCTTATTACACATAGTTATAATAATTATTGTTCTTTTTTTGTAATTTTAGTAATGTGTTTCATGATGAAAAATAAACTTAACTTACTTTAGCTTCACACTTTATCCCTGGCGAAGTAGTCAGAGAGAACGCAGCTACAGTCTTTACATATCTCTTTCGCCTCGTCCACTGTCATCAACCTCTTCATACATGCCCTCCGGGGGGTCCTCATGCTTTTTACGTGACCTACCTCCAGTATCTTTGATACTGTGTTTTCGACGGTCAACTATAGACCTCGGTCTGCTCTGAGACCTCGTTTTCACCCTATCAAATAAGCTGAGCACGTTCTTCTTCATTCTCACCGTGACATCCTCGATAGTACCTGCCACTCTGTGTATCTCTTCATTGTGGATTCAATCAGCTAAGCTGACTCCGCATATCCTACGAAGAGATCGCATCTCCACGGCATTTATCTTTCTTTCATTCTTCTCGTGGAATACCCACGTTTCGCTGCTGTATAACAGCGTCGGTATCATCTGCTGCATTGTGCTGCAAGCTGTACATTGCATTGTGTACGGCCAAACGTACAGCTGTGCTGTTTCGCCGCCTCATCAATGCAGCTAAGGTTCTGTTAACCCTGTTACCGGTAGCAATGCGCCTTTCCACATCCATCTCGTATTTGCCATCTCTACTGAATATACTTTTTAAATATACCACTTCATTTACTTGTTCTTCTAATGGAAAATAAAGACAAAGATAAAATGTTACCAAATATCTGCAGAGTAGTTATTATATATTTCCGTAACTTTTAAGAAAAAAAGGAACCCTTATAAGATGACTTTGTTGTCCGGCTGTTTGTATATCTGTCTGTCTATCTGTCTATCTGTACGTCTGCTTGTCTGTCCGTCAAGAACAATTATCTCAGGAATACTTGGGGATATATCGAGTTGACATTCAAAATATATACTCAGATCTATGGCCCAATGATTTCCTGGAAAAAAACGTATTTTACATTTACTTAAAAAAAGATATGGCCGTTTATATAGCAAAAACGCGTATTTCGATACTAAAAAGGAAATAAAAATTAATAGGGTACTTCTGATTAACCTTGAATTATGAAATTTGGCAAATAGCATCTACAGCTAAAGCTAAAGCTATTTCAGGATACATTTGGGGTTAAATCCTAAAAAATAATAGCCTTAAATAGTACAAAAACGCGTATTCCAAAAGTACAAAGAAAATAAAAATTAATAAGGCACTTCCGGTTAACCTAGAATTATGAAATTTGCCACCTAGCATCTACAGATAGTTCAAATGAGGTATCAGATAAAAGGGCTCTGGCTAAGCTAAGCCTGAATTTCAGAAAAAGCTCGAGTCCTCCAATTTTTGTACGGAACCCTCGCTGCGAAAAACTGACTTGCGCTTATTCGGCCTTTTTTTGTTCAGCTTCACATGTTCGCCAATTTTCGAAATATTGCCTATCGAGGCTCAACTCAACGCCGCATGTTTCGATACAACAATTACCGTGAGTGCAAAACGAATCCACAAGCGTTTTATTAGTCGTTATTCAAACGCTGTAAATTTTAATTATTATTTCAGTAGGCCTAATTAATTAAACATTTTCCTCCGCGATAATCGAACATGGAAATAACGACAGTCATTTATTTAAATTACGAGGCCAGTCATGGCGCCACTCGAGGAGATGAAATATTTACTTAAATTTATATTTCCATTTCTTCGCTCTGGTGTCGAGGATAAGCGCGGCGTTGAGTTCAGCCACTCATCACGCAATGCCTCCAGAATTCGGCAGAAAGTGTCAACACTAGGTTCCCTCTGCCTACCATGCTGTGTGCGGGATACAGCGTGAAGCTGATACAAAAATTAAAAAATAGATAGAGTAGCCGTTGTGGCGTAGGGGCACAAGCGTGCGACTGTGAACGTGGCGGTTATGGGTTCGATTCCTTTTCGAGAGATTAAAATATTGAATATTTTCGGTTATAAAATATTCTCGTTCAGGTAACGGGGCAAAGAATTCAGTCACTCAACGCCCAAGGCCCCGGAATTCGAGTAAAATCTTAATGGGAACAAGGTATTGTGTTGTGCACTAGGTTATCACGTTCTATTTATTTTAATTTTAATTTTTCAAATATTCACTTGTTTACGTAATTTAGATGAGAGCAGAGGCATTGTTTGCTTTATATGTGCATCTATAGTATTTTATGCAATTATAATTTAATAAAATTCTGTCAAGTGCGAATCGGACTCACAAAAAATCATGAACACTTAATGTTTTTATTGTATTGACTTAGAAGCTTGATTTTTGCTATTTTCCAAAGAACTGTTGAATATTTGATCCGAGAAAAATGATCTTGAAGGAGAGACATTAACAGACAAAAAAACGGACAACAAAATTAATATTGAGAAACGGAACCCTAATAAATATAGTATATTTTATTTTCAATTGTTTACTGTCCAATATTATTTTTTTTATTAAAATAGTGTTGGATCATCATAAATTTATTTGGTAGAAGCTAAAAGCTAAAATTATAAAAATATTGAAAAGTGGCTATCTTGGCGCAGCGGCACATCGTCTGACTAGGCAAAAACGACGATTATGAGTCAGAATCCCACTCGAAGAGGTGAATTGTCTCGAAAATTGGATCAAAAGAGGCCAACGAAGCGTCTTAACACCAAAAGCTCGCAGTATCCACACTAGAGGCCACTGCTATTGCAGGCAATATGCGAGATACAGTGTGAAATTAAATAACAGTCTGTACATTCTAATCATCTCTATATATAATAAGACAGTAAAAATATTTTGTCTGTACATTTAGTAATTTTGACTGAAATGGATAGAGGAACGCTTAAAAAGAATAATAGAAAGCAAAAAGATTTTTTTTGAATTTCTTGTCTGTCTGTCTGTCTGTCTGTCTGTCTGTCTGTCGACATATTTCTGTCCGCATTTTTCTCTGAAAGTACTTAACCGATTTACTTGAAAATTTCACCAATTGCTTTGTTTTAACTCAACTTAAGTCCTAAAGTTTGGTTCATCAAAATCGGTTCATTAAAAAAAAGTTATCATCATTTGAATGAACTCAAGGCATTAATTAGCCTGCGAATATTATATAGCAATCGCGCTGGTATGACCGTGGCTAAAGAATGACGTTCGAAACATCTGGGTTATATGACTGTTGATAAAAATATACATTTTTGAAGCACTATTATATAATATTTTCTCTATATATAATAAGACAGTAAAAATATTTTGTCTGTACATTTAGTAATTTTGACTGAAATGGATAGAGGGACACTTAAAAAGACTAATAGAAAGCAAAAAGATTTTTTTTGAATTTCTTGTCTGTCTGTCTGTCTGTCTGTCTGTCTGTCTGTCTGTCTGTCTGTCTGTCTGTCGACATATGGTTGTCCGCATTTTTCTCTGAAACTACTGAACCGATTTACTTGAAAATTTCACCAATTGCTTTGTTTTAACTCAATTTAGGTTCTAAAGT
>JAATLQ010037288.1:0-51109 GCA_013421005.1 Heliconius erato x Heliconius himera | reverse complement strand
CGCAGCGGCACGAGGTGTGACTGCAAAGCCGACTGGTTGTGGGTTCGATCCCCACTCGAGGAGATGAAATATTTACTTAAATTTATATTTCCATTTCTTCGCTCTGGTATCGAGGTTAAGCGCGGCGTTGAGTTCTGCCACTCAACACGCAATGCCTCCAGAATTCGGCAGAAAGTGGGGAACGGAGTGTCTTAACACTAGGTTCCCTCTGCCTACCCTGCTGTGTGCGGGATACAGCGTGAAGCTAATTTATTTATTTTTATATTTTACGTTTGCTAAATAAGTACTTAATGATCTCTTAAAACCGTTTGAAGAAAATATTTAATTAATATATGTACATGATTTTTTCTTACTTTTGATTGTTTTGTTCTCGAGTGAACAATGCGCAAAAATTTTGGAAATCTTAATTCAGGCCGGCCACAACTTGTTGACCGTACTATAGTGATACCCACTAGCATTGTTATAATATGAATTATAAAATTACCAAAATTTTTAATTTCAATAAAATGTGTTGTTAATTATTGTTGTGGTTATAATTATTGATAGATGAAATTTGAAAGTAAAGAAAAGATAAAAGATAACGGGTATTTGAAGTCTTTGTTTATTCCGCAAATATTTTTTTTATTGATAACATTATTTATATTTTTGATAATTATAAAGTGAATCATTCCTTTATCGAAAACATAAACACTAGACCGGATATGTTGTATTTGATTAGATTTATTATCTTTTGTTAGTCGTAACCGAAAATTATAAATGTTTCATCAAACAAGCGCTAAACGTTCAAAAATCGCATCTATCTAGACCTCAAAGGTCGGCAGATCCTGTAGCTCCTCTGGTGTTGTAGGAGGTAGTGGACAGCGGTGACCACTTACTATCAGGGTACCTTACCAACGCATGAGGCCACCATGCGTTTGCCTTGTCTTTTTTTATTAAATAAAAATAAGTTTAGCTTAGGGTTGTTCAAAAGTATATTGTATTAATGACGTTTGAAGGAAGCTCTTAACTCGCATTTTTCACTAACTGAATATTTTGGGAGTGTATCGTTTAAATTGAGGCCAGTCGTGGCGCACAGCGAGTAGTGTAAAGGCGACAGTTTGTGGATTTGATTCCCACTTGAGAAAATGAAATATTTAATGTGCAGCGCGGCGTTGAGTTCCGCCGTTCAACATGAAATGCCTCCAGAATTCAGCGAAAAGTAGAGAGCGGAGTGCTTTAACACTTGGCTCCCTATACCTATTGATATATTGTGAAAAAATAAATAGATTTAAAAAGTGAAATTGAACTCGTTACTTATTCTACTATCGCGGCCAGTTTTTACATTGCACTATCCTACGTCATCAATATTTGACGTCCCCTAAGGGGTAAATGAGCGGTATAGGAAAAAAAAAGAATATTACAGAAACATTTGTTTTATCATCTCATTTCATCTGAATAAGCATCTTAACTTTTCGCAATTATTTATATTTAAAATTTCTTGAACTGAACTTGCATGGTACATTATATAACCACAAAATAGTTTAAAGAGGTATGTCGTATAATATGATGTGAATGTTCGAGATACTTTAACTCTAACAATGCTGCAACTATTAAGACATATTTTTAACATAGTTGACCATACATCGGTCTTTTTAATTATTTCGTGTGAGATTTTCTCGAGACAAAGCACGTATGTCTAACATTAAAATGTAAATGTGAATATGAATGTATTGTAGTGATAAAATATATACTTATGCATAATTTTAAACAATGTAATACGAATATATTTTTTTATAATTTTTTTTTATTATTTATTTTTTATCGTTTTCTACATGTAGTGGGTTTGATAGTGACGAATCACTTTGTTTTTCGTAATGAATTACTAGCTAAATGTTTTGCCTAATTGTTTTGGGCAAGCCGCAAGTCTCACATCGTATTTGCCTAAACAATACTGAAATATGTACCAACATATGTTTACAATATAACAGTACGTATTAAAATACTAGAAAATGACAGTTATTCACACTTTTATTATGTACCTACTTGAAATAAAATGCTTTGTAAAATAAAATATAAAATTATTTTTGTCCTGTACGACTTCGTCTAACTTATTTTGTGTATAAACATATGCGTGCCATATCTCATAAACGTGTAATGTATTAATTACACTTTATAATTTTTTTTAAATTTTAATTTCAGGCAAACTCGAGGGTAACGCTGGTGAGACGAGTGAACGACGAATGGATGTACGGAAGGTTGAGAAGCGGCGCAGAAGGCCTCTTCCCGTCCAATTACGTAGAGGTCAAAGTTCCACTACCGGACGAGAGGCCAAGCATAATTGGTCAAGCGATAGCATTGTACGACTTCGATGCGGTGCAACCAGGCGATCTAGTATTCAGAATAGGTGATAAAATCTCGATACTGTCGAAGATCAACGAGGAATGGTACTTCGGTGAGTGCAACGGCCTCAAAGGACAGTTCCCCGCGAATTATATACAAATGAGTTAGTCTTGTTTGTCTTGTAATCTTATTGTGTAGATAGTAGATACTATATATCATATATTGCAATAAATAATACCAGTTATTAGAAAATTTATTATTATATTTATTTAATAAAAATAAAGTTAATTGTGTTATAAATCCTTTTAATATATATAAATGATATGTAGTTTTTGCTGTTACATTATTTGTTAATAAACAGAATGAATTACTTTGTTGTGCTATAATAAAATTAACCGCTAATACCTACTTCTTATATGAAGTCGTAATAATGATATTTATATAAGTATTACAATATGTATATTTCAAGGTGTCAGTCAATTCTGTATATTTAGGAAATTGTCAAATTATAAATATTAATAATGTATTTTGTGATATAAAATGTGGATTCCAAGACTGATGCGTTTTTTTCTTAGCATAAAAAAAATATGTACATGTCAATGTCAAATTAAAAACTTATTGGTGGCATATTATGTTAATATCAATAACTGATAATAAAAATTGTCATGTAATAGAGCTGTTCAAAAGAAATAATCTTTATACGTTTGCTTTGGTAAAAATATAAAAAAAGGCATGAGAAGATAACAATAAAACTTATGATACAAATAATAACAAGGATAATACTTATTTAGAAAACATATAAAAATTTGAACACAGCGGGACTCGAACCCGCGCCTCCTGGAAACCGACCAGGTCGGTTTCCAGGAGGCGCGGGTTCGAGTCCCGCTGTGTTCAAATTTTTATATGTTTTCTAAATAAGTATTTTCCTTTCCTAAGTGTGGAATAACACTTTAAAAATGTTTAAAAAATAACAAGGATGTATAAAATACGTCATACGAATTTCAGGAATTTTGAGTCCCTCTGCTGTCCTCGTCACAGCTAAGACCTAGTATCTATCTAGTGTGACGTCACGTGCTTGGTATATCATGAAATAAAAACGCCAGTTCGGAAATTACTTTTGAATTTAGGACCCTCCCCACTGGTTGCCGACCCCTTCCCCCAACAACTGTCTATACAAAAGTTGAATATGAGAACGCAGTTGTTTTATGGAAATTATGTTGTCGCTACAAACCTTACCTTATTAAATATGAAATACCAAATTCTTACATATACGTACAAATAGCGTCGTCTTTTTTAAACTAAAGAAAGCTGCAAGAAGAGACGTGTCTGTCTATATGCGGTATCGTAACTCCCAAAAGAAGTGAACCGATTTTGTTTTATTTTTTTTGATTTGAAAGGTGACTTAATTGAGAGTATTTTTAGCCATGATTTAAGAAAATATGTTCAGCAGTAGATCATTAACTCTTTTCTATTTGATAAAATGATGTAAACAAAAAAGGTTTTTGTGTCGCAGGGTTTTTTTAATTTATTTTCTATAAATTTAAAAATATTACGAGAAATACAACCATTTTTGTGATTTGTAATAACTATTGTGAAAAAAAATAATGTGCTAGAATGAGACGATACGTCTTAATGAACTAGATCTATGAACGTCGTATATTCCATGCAATTAATGGCCGTTCACATGAAAGAATTAATTATTGCGTTTATGATTATTTTGCGGTTCCACATTCTCGTCATATTAAATAAATTAGCTCTAACTATATATGTAAATTGACCTTAATTACAAATGGCATCCGCGGAATTGTAGATAACTTTTATCAATTCAAATATTATGTAAATATTGTGGTTCTGTTTTTTCTTTTATTATTTGTTATGGTTGTGTTATCAAAGATCTGATGAAGATTTATGTTAAAATTGGAAACAAAAGCAAGCAAGCAAGTTAGAAGCAAAATTTATCTAAACTGTAAATAGATTTCGAATTTGTTATATTGAGATACGTACTCGGGGGATGTTTTATATTGCGTTTTTAATTGGTTATAATAAAGAATCTCTATGAAGATAGAATAAAATCAATAAAATTCTTATTTTTAATTTTCAAAGCATTATTAAAAGTTACCAATGTTAATAATGAAACAGTATAAACCTCATAGCCAAGACCTTTTACGTATTCCCACTTTGAATAGCAAAGTGAATTAGTCTAAATAACATTTTTTTTTTATAATTATTAATTCGGCAGTTAATAGTAATCTACGGCAAAAGAAATTGAAAAATCGAGAAAGATTTTAGTAAACAATATACAATTCCCGCTACGTTCGGATTTTATACGTTATCTATATTTCTTTATACCTAAAGGTGGGGAATGTCCCCACAAATATAGATTAAAATTTTTTAAAAAGCTGTAAATTCCGTCAATTATTTAATCCAATTTTTATGCACAATTGTAATACAAAAGTCACATCATAACGAAATGTAACTTAAAATAACTTTCCAATGCACTAATATATAAAGTTTATTAGATATGCACTGTAACAGGTCATATTTTATTGCTTTGTAATATATTTTAGTTGTATTAATTTTAATATTTGTACATTTTTACCTTTTTAAATTTGAAAAAAGTATGTTGCCAAAGGCACGTTTATTTTTAAGTTTTTACGTCAATAACTAATATTATCTGCATTCTGTATAATGTATTTGTATTTTTGTAAGATTATTTTGTGTCATTTATTTTTAAGTAAGTTTTATTTTGGTGGGACCATAGCGTTAAGTGCCTTAAGTATTTTTGGACAAAATTAATGTATATAACATCTACTTATTTATAATAAAATGTAATTAATAATATTAATATTTTTTATTTTGCCTTGTCATATTGTCATGCATTCTATATTGTAGATTGCTCGTAAGCAAAATTATAGTGGCTTCAATAAAAATATAAACTTCTGTTTAAATATCTTTATTCTCATTTCGACAATGTCATTTGTATGAGAAATTAAATAACAAAAAAGATTATATAATACTAACAGACATTAGTGAACAAAGAGTTAACATAAAATGTATATATGAAGTAAATATAAAATGTAAATAAACAAGTAAAAATTCAATTAGAAATAAAAATATACAAAACAAGATAAAATAATCACTTATTGAATTCAAATCCAAGCCCCATCCATGCCCATTGCCTAGCCATAATTCACTTTTTAAGAAGAGAATGATCGCTAAGCACGAACGTGCGAAGCCTGGACTTAAATTCATTAAATGACTTACTGTTCCTAATCGATTGCGGTAAATTATTGTATAGCATCACTCCCTGAAAAGTTATTAGTTTGTTTTCATATTTTAACTTATGTTTATAGGCTTATTACTATGCAGTTTTATACAGTGTTTTTGTCAGCACCACTTTAAATGAAACCACAGTTTGAAGTACTCTATAAAGGCCTAATATAATTAAAAAAAATCCCAATTAAAAAGTGATTTTTCCAAACAGAATAAATAAAACTATCGTTGTAAAATAAAACGACATTTGTCAAAAACGATGCACGTAGACACAAACCTATCAAAGGGAGGGACGTGCCCTATTTTGGACTAAGTGTCATAACATGTTCTGTTCCGAGGTTTCTTCTATATACCCAGTGCCCCAGTATGTGCTAGATGCAGTGTAAAATTAAAGCTAACGAACTGATTTAAACATTGATAAAACTGTTATTAGCGATTTTACAGAGTCGTCTGTTTGTACACAAACCCACCTCCCCCCCCCCCCCCTATTCGGGGAATTTATTTTCCATTTTTCCTTCAGTAGTACGAGAAAGCGCGGAGTTGAGCTCCGCCAGACACCCAGTGTAAAGTATTCGGGTGAAAAGTGGAAAACGCAGTGTCTTCATACTCGTTTATCTTTATCTACCCAGGTATATGCAGGATATAGCGTGAAGCAATAAAAAGGCCGCTTTAAATCTATATAAATCTCCTATATATTATCACCTTCACGCTGGATCCCGCACACAGCAGGGTAGGCAGACGGAACCTAGTGTTAAGACACTCCGTTACCTACTTTTTCGGAAGTGTCCCCCGAATTCGGAAGGCATTGCGTGTTGAGTGGCAGAACACAACGCCGCGCTTAGCCTCGACACCAGAGCGAAGAAATGGAAATATAAATTTAAGTAAATATTTCATCACCTCGAGTGGGGATCGAACCGACAACCAGTCGGCATTACAGTCACACTTCGTGCCGCTGCGCCACGACTGGCCTAAATCTTCTATATATATCTATATAAATCTTACTTCTTCTAAAAATAATAGTAGTCAAAGTAAGGACATATGTGAAACAATGAATACATGCAATAAAACACTTATATCATCACATAGTGAGTTTTATTATTTGAACAAAAATAATCTATGTATAGGTACTTAAAATATTTACATTCCGCTTAAATTACAACTTAATGTCAACAAACCCTGTTCGCTTTTCAACTGTTGTTAAAAAACTGCGGCGGCAAGAAAATATTCCAAAATATTATATATGGCTTTATATTCCAATAGAGATGTTGACTAGAAAATTCATTATTAATACATTCAAAGACATTTTATAAATTATGAAAATAATTATATTTTTCTTTCCTTAATGTTATTCATATTACAAATTAAGAAAAGAAAAATATTTTTACGAAAGCATATAAAAATTAAACTAAGTGGGACTTGAACCAGCGCTTCTTGGATACCAAACCATTTAAAGTAATGTCATTTACAATTTTTTTTTTTTTAAATAAGTTATTTAAAAAAACAAGAAACAGACATTTATTTTTTTCCTTCCCTTTACAATATTACAGATATTTTGTCAACATCTCAACAATGAAAACTGTAATATTACTGAAAATCCTTTACAACCTGTTGAAAAGGGAAAAAAGGGTAATTATGTCTAACAAATTAATATATATAGATACTACTATAAACAATTACTTGCCTAATAACACAGTCCCGAAGTATTTCCTAACGATTTTGCTGATCCTTCATGTTTTCCTAGACTTTTCTGGAGAGAAGATCGCCAAAATTACATTATAAAACTAGACTAGCATTATTTTCGTGATATTAGTTTGCACTAAAAATTGTCAAAATAAATCCATTTTAAGGTGATGACCATTTTTATTTGGTTCATATATAAAGTTTATTGGTTATTATAATTAAAGTTCTTGATAAATATATTTAATATGAGTACAACATCCAATGTCGTCAAAATAAATATTTCAAATATGTATAAAAAATTTGCATAGAACAGAATTTTGGTAAAGACCTTACGTACACCACTACAAATAAATAATCAAAAGTCAATATTTACAGTTCTTAAGATTTTTATTTTAAACGTTAAATTCATTAAAAATACATTGTGGGGGAGAAAAAGGTAGGTTATAAAAATGTTCGTTTATTTTTTAAGACCTACCAATTATTGAGATTCCACCATATCTTCGAGCTTAAATAACTTATTTAACACAGAAGGGATCTATCTATAGGAGCTTTAAAAAAAAATTAAATTAGCTTCACGCTGTATCCCGCACACAGCAGGGTAGGCAGAGGGAACCTAGTGTTAAGACACTCCGTTCCCCACTTTCTGCCGAATTCTGGAGGCATTGCGTGTTAAGTGGCAGAACTCAACGCCGCGCTTAACCTCGACACCAGAGCGAAGAAATGGAAATATAAATTTAAGTAAATATTTCATCTATAGGAGCTTTAGGTGTTTTAATTGTAATGGTGTACTCATAGTCTACTAAATTTCAAGTCTGTGAGATTTTGTTTATTTGACTACTATCTTTGGAGCTAAATAGACCAAACTATTATTATAATATACTTAAGGTCCAAGCACGAATAATAATATAGCATATTATATATTTTTTTCTCAACTTTACACATTTTTAACCATTTTTAGTCTGTGCCTTATAAAAATAATTTTAATACAATTTTAGACTAGATTATTAGTGGAACTAATATCATAAATCAAAAAATTCGTAGTTTTGCAATGTAATGGCATTACGGATTAACACTTCTACCTTTATTTATTATACTGACATTCAGGTACATAAAATACAACTATGTTTGTGTTCATCGACAAAGAATTGTTCGTAAAAATTCGAATTTTGACACATAAACAAAAATAAATCTAATTAATTCATATTATAACGTGTCCACGTAAATTCATATTATTGGCCGTCCATAAATTACGTCACACGTTAAAAGGTGGGGAGGAGGTATTATATTTAAAATATAATATGCAAGATTCAAGAATTCGACAGGAATTGGGAAACGGAGTGTCTTAACACTAGGTTCCCTCTGCCTACCCTGCTGTGGGATACAGCGTGAAGCTGATTATAATATACAAACATAATTTCAAAATTATTATTTTATATTAATAGTTTCCAGGTGTAACATTGCCAAATATGTGACGTCACGCTAGACAAGGATCTCTTATGGGGGGAGGGGTCAAAAAAATCATAAAATCCGTATGACGTAATTTATGGCCCCTTGACTTAACAAATTTATTGAAATTAAGTAAATTTTAAATTCGTAGTTATTTCATAATGGGCAGTAACATAAACTATCAGATATATAGACTATCTGAAGCAATGTTTTTTTTTGTGTGAGATGATTGTGCGAAGGAAAACTTTTAATTGCAAAATTAAATGTACATTTAAAAAAAAAACAATTATTACATATAATTTTTTTAGCCTCATCTCAGAATTTCGAATACTTAAAGTTATATTACACATTAAGATAACATCCGCTTTAAAGCAACAAAAAGCTTGCAATTTAATGTGACATCTATATTAAAGGTGAGCGATTATAGAAAATAATCGATTTGCGATAATACTAGATGATAAAATAATCTAATAGTTTAAAATCGATAATCTACTTAAGTAGTAATAAAAAGTAAACAGATTCTATTATATAGAAAATCTGTGGTTTTTTTTCTCTAGTACATATTACAGTGTAAACTCTATATAACGATACTAAGGTTATATAGCATGTTCTATAGCGTTATATGAAATGGCCGTAATAGAGAGTATATCATTTTGACTTTCTTTTTTTTAATAGTTTAGAAGCAACTAAAAATTAAATGTTTTACAAATGCATGGTAATCCTAATATTCAAAATTAATTTTGGAAACTTCTGTATCGTTCATTTATTGAGGGTGATTGCGGTTTTTTATAGTTTATAGTTGTATCGCAACCAAGCAAAAACCACCCAAAGCAATGTTTTAAACGTCTTAAGGAGTAAAATATAATTAAATCGAGTAACGTTATTTAGAATTTACACCGTATATAGCTTTTAGCGAAATGAAACGCAGCAAGCGCTTCGCTCACCTCTAAATGTACACACAAAGCATATAACCACTTATTCGATATTTACAAAATGTTTTCAATCGATTTTCTCGGGTACACAATCGAGTTGCGTAACTCGCCTATTTGTTTATTTACATATATTTTTAATCTGGCCTGTATATTGGTATTTTGGGTATGAATTCTATGAGAAGAACGTATTCCATCATGGACGACGAGTCACAGTGTTGTTTAGTGAGACGCCAACGCAAGCCTAGTTTATTGTAAAGCCGACTATTCTCCCATTCCAGCAGTTTGTTCAGTGAGTGTTGTGTCTGTGAAAATTAAATGAAAAAATCATATATCAAATTGTTTTATTAATATTATAATTCCGTATTTACCTAGAAGTACCAAGAGTGGTGGTGGATTTGACTGTTAAAATTACAACATTTTATAACTACCCACGAATACAACGTATAAGTAAATATATATTATGTTAGTTACATATATAAATAATATAAATAAAATGTACCAATCAATTCAACAGTTATTTTATGTGAGTGTGCTTGAATTGTTTAAAAAAATAATGCTACTTCTATTCCAGGGTCCGTCTCTGCTTTTCCCACAAAATTTTAAATATAGCGCGTTGAGTAGTAACTAAACGTTATACTTTGTCTCATCAAGCGAGGGAATAAAACTGACTTGAGTATGCTCCTGAGTAGATATTGAACTCCCAATCAACGCAATGACAGTCGCACGCTCTCTTATCTCACTTCACTACAATGGTTTCATTTTTTAATTATTTTAATCTAATCTAGCCTCACACTGTATCCCTATTGGGGTCAGAGGGAATGGAGCGGCAAAAGCTACAGTCTGTCCACTGTCATCAACCTCTTCATATATGCCCTTCGTGGGGTCCTAATGCTTTTGCGAGGTCTACCCCTATCTCTTACCGCTCACTTTGCCACAATAAATATTTTTTGCCATTCTTTCATTACTCATTCGTTCGACGTGCCCAAGCCAACTGACCACGTTCTTATTTACTCTCACCGGGTCATCCTCGCTAGTACCTGCCATTCTGTGTATCTCTTCGTTGCGGATTCGATCAGCTAAGCTTCCGCATATCCAAAGAAAAGATCGTATCTCCACAACATTCATCTTTCATTTTTTTTTAGTGATATCCACGGTTTGCTGCCGTATAACAGCGTCGATACCAACATTGCATTGTATAAGTTCAAACGTGCAGCTGTGCTGACGTTTCAGTGTCTCATCAATGCAGCTAAGTCTAATAGTTAACGACTATACTATACTTTTACATTCTCCAAATCAATCAATCTTACAAATAAATTATAGCCCATGCCCTTCTTAGGTTGTTAGACAAACAAACAATGTTTGTCGTATATATAATGGCTATACAACTAATTAATTAGTTTCAAATCCTTACAGTAATGCCGAAGGTGGGCGTGTGAATACAGACATATAAAAAAAAGTCATAAATCAGTGTTCTACTACAATTTTGCAATTACTCTCTATGATTTTATATCTTTAATGTAAAGACAAATTTTCTATAGTGTTTTTATAGTGCAGAATGTAGATAGATTAAGGTACATAATTATACTTAGATAAATTAGTTTCAATTTATAACTACTATCTATATCTATTTAAGATTATTAAATTTATTGAAAATACATAATATATTAAGGGGGCCGTGAGTCTCCTAAAATCATACATTTGAAATTAAAAAAAAAGGATTCTACAGACTAAGTAACGTATACTCTTATTTAGGAATACCTACCCGTTTACTAAGACAAATGACTGGCCACAGAGAGCATCCGAGTGTACAGCAACAGCACACGCAACCACAAAACAGCCATTTCACATTGACTGGCAACGTTTTCTTCAATACACTATTGATACGAGCTACAGTCGCTTGGTACTCTTCGGGCGCCACACGAGATTGCAGTCCAGAGGGGAATTCGCCATTGAAACGGTTACTTAAACCAAATCTGTAATTTAAATAAATATATTTTTAGTGAGGCCAGTCGTGGCGCAGCGGCACGAGATGTGACTGTAAAACCGAGTGGTTGTTTGTTCGATCCCCACTCGAGGAAATGAAATATTTACTTAAATTTATATTTACATTTCTTCGCTCTGGTGTCGAGGTTAAGCGCGGCGTCGAGTTCTGCCACTCAACACGCAATGCCTCCAAAATTCGGCAAAAAGTGTGGAACGGAGTGTCTTAACACTACGTTCCCTCTGCCTACCCTGCTGTGTGCGGGATACAGCGTGAAACTGATTTAATTTTTTATTTTTATATTTTTAGTTTTTTTTTCAAATGTTCTATTAAAATGTGTAAAATTGTTTAAATATTAAATTATATAAACTTTCGCTTAGATCTAAGTAAAATTTTATAACATAATGTAGATGAAGTAAAAAATAATATTTTCTTATAATAGGTTATATTGTATGTATAAAAACAATAACGTAATTAATATACGGAGTGTTTTTGTCATCACCACTTTAAATGAAAACACAGTTTTAACTACTCTATAAGAACCTAATACAATTAAAACAAAAGAGATTTTCTCAAAACTGAAAAAGTGATTTTTTAAACAAAATAATTAATTATTAATAAACTTATCGTTGTAAAATAAAACGCATTCGTCAAAAATGACGCACAGAGACATAAACCTACCAAATAGATAACGCTGCACACGCCTCATTCCCGAATTCCAGAATATACCGAGAATAGAATAAGAGATATCCCTTTCTCGTTTTAGTATGTTTTTTGAGAATGAAAAGTGGCAGATCAGCAACGCTTATATTAGTATTTTTGTAATAGTATGTGTTTACGTTATTGGTATTTATGCGTAACTGCGTCACATGAAATACAGTATGGAGAAACATGGTGAAATGAAAAAAAAAACCTACGTCTAAAACTCAACAGTTTATATACCTCAAGAAGTATCTTGATTAATTTCTTTAGGTGTGGATTTGAAATATTTTACCCTATATGCTGCTCCCGTAAAAGGAGCAGCAGACACTTTCACCTGTATATGATAAGAAAATTAGATAATAATAGTACAGTAAAAAAGGGTATGGACCAAGTGTCTTGTGTTGTCAAGTTGGGTTTTAAGATTATCATGTAACAGGATATGGTTTATAAGGAAAATAGATAAACTATTCAGAGGTCACCATTAAGCAACAAACAAGCCATATTAAAATTTCCATTAAATGTACATTTCATAGTTGTATACAATTTGGTTTGTTATAAAAAATTTATACTCCAAAAAACAGGTGATGCAAATGTGTTCAAAACAATTGAAATCAAATTTCACGAAAAAATCATTTTTTCGTTAAATTTGCATAAAAATATATAAAGGGTTCAATTAAATTAAATACTTCCGACTTCTACTAATGTTATAAATGTGAAAGCTTGTCAGGATATCAATCCTCACAGTGTTTTGGTTTACTTTCACACAAAAAGTACTAAACAAATTTAGATAATTTTTTCTAATTTTGTAAAAATAATTTAAGTGGATGAAGCCACATCCCTGTCATCAGTCATGTATAAAAATGTCATCTATCAAGTGAATACCTGCAGAAAATTAAATGACATTTCTGGTATTACTGAGTCTATATAAAAATACATTTTTAATGCCAAGAGCATGTAGAAAAAATGTTTGAAAAACGGCCACTCAATGCTCTCTCTCTAAAAAGTGGAGAGTGTTAACACTACATCAAACATCATATACTATAAAATGCCACTTCTAATTATTAATAATAAGTAAAGTAAAGTATGTAATATTATATTAATAATAAGTATATTTGTAATTGGTAACTGAAGTAGTTTTATATTATTTTGTCTTGTTACCTATTTTTAATCGCTGGGCCTTATACGCAGACGCTCGAGTTGAAGGCAAATAGTACCTTACGTTCGGGCGATACTCTGGGACTCACCAGTGAACCCAATCCTACCCATTAAAACCCAGCGGAAACCCTCTCCACTTATAATAAGACGCCGCAGGATCGCTCGCGCATACTACTACGACGCCTCAGTGGAAGGCCTCTCTATTGTGGGTCACCGTCACTTTCAGAGTGGACCGGAATTTCTCTTAGGGCACTCACCGCCTACACAGGGTCACCATACAGAGCGATGGATTTCAATACTTAGAAATAAAACTATCGGCATGCAGAATCCGGCTCTCCGACGTACGGCAGGAGCCTGCCGAGGGCGCCGGCAGCGTTTACTAGCTTCGGCGCCAGCTGATCGAAGTGCGAAGTGAACGACCATCGCCCATCCAGAGTCAGACCCAGATACATTATCTGACTCCGAACCTGCGCCTCCTGTCCATGCGGAGATACTACGGGAGGGAGCCCTGCGTGGAATAGGGGTGCCTCAGTCTTGGCCAGCCAAGCGTGCCGCCTCCAAGACGGTCTTCTGGCTATTACAAGAGTGTCATCCGCATAGCAGATGATACTCATCCCAGGAGAAAGACGACCACGCCAGTCATAGCCAAGGTTCCAAAGTATCGTTCCCAAAACTGACCCCTGCTGTGGAACTCCGCAACTGACGCTTCATCGACCGATCTGGCCATTTTTCCCAATCCATACGTATATGCATTGGCATTGGCTTGTCTTCTATCCATTATGTCGACATAGCACCTTCCTCTTCGTCCTGACGGCCGCCGAATCTAGAGGAAACTCAGGTCCTAAGAGTCTCTGATCCCTTGACAGATGGATGGCACTCGGCACCATCCTTTAGATGTCTGGATGATCTGTTTGGATATGTGCATACTATATAGTAAGGCTCAGCATGGCAAGTGTAAGACTTCTTGCCTCTCAGAACGGCAACAGCAGCATAGATTTTCCCTAACGATTTTAGAGGGACAATGGCTTGTCACCTGAACCAAGCCCTATTGTTGCTTAATGTGAAAATAAAGTTTTAAAAATATTTAAAATAAAAAAAAAGAATATTCTAATGCATTATCTTTACTGAATTTATTTTATATAATTATAAATGTAGGTATTTATTATAATCTACTTTGAAAATGATAGATGACATTGAACAAACATAAAACTATTTATAAAAATAAAGTCATTAGGAAGGCTGAATATGTGCATTAACCTATAAAATATATTGTATTTAACATTAATTCAATTTAAAATTTAAATTCAATTTATTTTAATGTACAATTTCAAATGATACATTTATGTGTAGACGAAACCTGTTTCCTATCTATACATATAATACAATTGTAACTCATTGCTGCTTGGATATGAGAAAATCTATTTTTGGGGAGGGTTTATTTATCAATATGATGATTTTTATTTTTTTTTTAATTTATTTTTCAGTTTATCTGTGTTTGTGCATGATAATCTCAGAAACAGCTTAACCAATTTAAATGCACCATGTTTTTACTATTGTATTTTAGCAACTTCTTTTTTAACATATAGTATTTGTTTTACATTAACACAAACTTGCGAGTCAATAGCGCGGTGTCATTAGAGAATAAGCTTAACATTTTCTTTAGTTAACAATATTGTCAGTTAAATAAAAAAAAAAGAAAAAAGTGCTTTTCTTTTACTAAATATTTAAAATATATTATACTATCCTACAGATTAAAATTACTCCACTTATAATAATACTAAACATTCAGAAAAAAGACCAAAATTAATAATGTTAAAAACTTTCAATGAGCATACTGTAAGATTAGTTATTTTATGAATTATGCCACTTTTCTATGACTCCCATTTTCTTTATGTATTGTTAGTTTAAAATTATTATTTAAGTAAATAAATGAAAATATTTATAAAAGTATAGTAACTAAATAAAGTTAAACTTTCACCACAAAATATTTAAGGCATTGAAACTGGTGTGGTAATAAGGTTAACATTGAATTTGTTACACTAATCTTGAATTCTGTAGAACCAAGGTTCTATTATTGAAATACTCTTTAATTTCACATTGTTTTATCTAATAACTGGCATTACTTTGCTGTAGTAATAATTTCATAATAATAGAAAATTAACAATGAAAATATACAAATATACTGACTACTTTCTTTTGTCTATTCATTTGTTTTACAGTTAATTACTGCTTAATTGATTTAAAAATTTAAAAATAATATTGCGAAAATGGTGTTATTTATTACTTTGTCTTCAATAATAGTAAGAGGTAACAATTTTGGCATTTGGTCAATATTCTCAAGAAAATGTTCAATGACATAAACTAATAACAAAGAACCAAAAATAGCTTTGCACTTTATCTATACATATTATGGTACAGACTCCGTAAGAGTGACACATATGGTAAATAAATTATTTATAAAATTAAAGGTAAACAGCTGATAAAAAGAAACATACACTGTCATATTACCAGCTCCACGGACGACAATAGGGTCAGGCACTAATGTCACATGCGTCTCTTCTATATTCTCCTCAGGTTCAGTCTCCTCTGGGTATATAGCATCAAAATCTGCCATTTTTAAATAACACTATCTTAACAACTTATAAATCTCTTGTGTTTATCACTCATAACAAAGCACAGTGTTTGCTGTTTGTTAAATTTTCACATTCATTACAAAAAAGTAATAAGTGACGTTTTCATAAATACAAAATACAAGTGTTGCTATATTTATGGACAAATGCAAACAAAATTGTAATAAATTGTCACAAAATTTATATAATTTCAATAAATATAAACAAAATTTTACTTTTTGTTTATATTTTATTATGCTTTCGGGCCTAGATGAAATTTTTTTGTTATTAATAATATTTATTTTTTTGTCAAAAGCATTCGCTAGATGGAGTTGCACATAAATAAAAGTAATTAGGTACAATAATGTAAGGCGAACAAAATCTCTGATAATTTATCAAGGCGATAGAAATAAAATTATATAATATATATTTTATATTGGTCCGTACATTAGCTTTACAGTTATGGCTACGTCATTACTTTCCGTTTTTGTGAATAAGCATAAAAATGGTTTTTATGATAGCACATTGCTAATATTACATTTTCTCGGTTTTAATATAATGTCTAAATTATATGTACATGTTAATTTATATATGAATCACTCTCTAAACTAATACATGAATCAATCAGTATATTCGCGAAACCGGCAGTAAATTCCGTTCAGTAATTTTATAAAATTAATTTTTAATCACTGCGAAGCGTATTTGCTCTATATCTATGTATGTAGAGAAAAAATATAAAAATAAAATAAATAAATAAATTAGCTTCACGCTGTATCCCGCACCCAGCAGAGGAAACCTAATGTTAAGACACTCCGTTCCCCACTTTCTGCGGCATTCTGGAGGCATTGCGTGTTGACTGGCAGAACTCAACGCCGCGCTTAACCTCGACACCAAAGCGAAGAAATGGAAATATAAATTTAAGTAAATATTTGATCTCCTCGAGTGGGGATCGCTGTGCCACGACCGGCCTCATAAGGAGAAAAAATATGATATATTTCTTTGTTCTTATTTTAATTTAATATTAAAATAAACCTTTTTCTAATAGCAGCAATAAAGTGCACTCCTTACTGTGTTGCTCTAAGACAGCTTGAGTTCCCTATATTTAACATCTCTTTCTATGAAGTCTTCCACAGTTTAGGCAGCGCTTATGGAACTCACTTCCTAACTCTATACTGGCTAGCAATCCGACTCTAAATACTTAAATGAGATTAACACAACATTTTCTTAACCTCAATTAGAATCTATTGTATTTCGCTTAGTCTTTTTCTTTATTATTTTAATTTTTCTGTTTCAACTTCTTTGTGTCATTGTATAATTTTATATTTTTATATACGTATAGTGTTTATATATTTATGTAGGTATAGTTTTATTGATTAACATTTAGTAGCTTTGTATGTAGGTTTATTATAATTGACGTAATGTTTAATACTGTACGAAATCGTTTCTCTGAACATCTTCTACTTTCAAGGGTTTCTGGTAGTGATCTCTATTAGAGATAAGTTATCCGTTTAATTATTAGAAAAAATATTTAACTAATTAAATGAACAAAAATAATAACCAAAGTAAAATGTTAATAAAAGAAACCAAACAAAACCAGCTAAATTATCAACATTATCAAAGTAAAAAAAATATTTAAAAGTATTAATTACGTTTTTGCAAGTGCATGTGGTTATTTACATAATACTACAAAATACAATTAAAAAGAAATATATTTTTTGTCTCGTTCTGTCTATCTTTTTATTTCCCCAAGCTAAGGTCCAGAACAACTGAACTGATTTTTATTGGACTTTCAGTGATCGATTTTACTGATTTACGCGGGAAAAATTTTTTTACACGTTTTCCTCGTGCGCGTACATAGATACTGTAAGAAATAACTAAACTCCTTTCTACATTAAATTCGATAATTTTTGCGAGCAATATCAAATAAAATTCCATTCTTACCTTAATACTTAAATAATATTATGCCGATGCCGCGCAGGGCCGAAACTTACACCACACCAAGAAATTAATGAAAATCTAACTAATCTACTACTCGAATAAGCGAAGAACCAAAGAAAAATATAAATATAATAAATAGAAAATAACCACATAAAAATTAACAGTAGATCAAAAATGTATAAAAATTTACAAAATCGTCAACGTCGTCTGTCCGTTGGGGTACATTGCGGCTCGTAGGCTAAATCATTTTGAATCAAAGATATCTCTTTCAGTACTTATTAAAATGATGTACAGTAAAATATAATTTTAATCTAGGTGAAATGCTAAAGGTGACTATTATATTTATTTTGATAAGGATTGAATACGAAATTATAGAAAATACATTAACAATAGCCCAAAAAAAATTAATTAAATATATTAAAATGGTTACTGTGGCGCAACCTTCAGAGATAAACATACATCATCGTAGACTTTTTAATAGATTTTTTAAAACACAATATTTTTGTAAAACATAGTCTTTATATGTCTCATAAAGTTGAGTCAGCGCATGCCATGTAAGCGTTCAATAAGCTCATTTTGGGCGACCTTTTCTTAAAACGACATAATTCCTCGTTGCCTAGCAACGGTTGCTTAGTGACGGTTGTTACTAATATGGCAGAATAAATTATATGTCAAATTAAAATGCATTTTAATATCTTAGTATATATCGAGAATATTACAAATATGAGAAAAAAAAGGAACCTATGTTCATCCGAAGACCCGCAATTATAATATGAGTATTTTATCACAATTGAATTAGCGGTTTGGCCCTGATTGTGTAAAAGACAGACAGACAGATAGATAGACAGACAGAGTTACTTTCGAATTTATAATATAGGTATGGATAATACAGATGTCTTGTACTGATTATTTTGAATGATCTTAGAATAAATACAAAACGCTATTAGTTCTGCTAACCTTATAAGGGCAGGGCAATATTAATAATCTCGTATGTGACGTGACTAACCACACACGCACTTGATAACGTGCAGCTGTGACCCACAAAGTTGTTTTAAAGACAATGTTTCTGTGATATTATAAGCAAAATAAGTGAAAGGAAGGGTTTTTACCTTTCTTACCGAACCAAATTTGCAAATAATTCATCCTCTGAATTTGCCGGACAGCGAAATACGTTTTAAAAATAAACTGATGATACTTCTGTAGTCTATTTATTTGGGCTTCAGACAAAATATAAACAAAGAAATTATAGTTAGTGAAACTTTTATTTCATTTTTTATTATTTCTATTTAATTTTTGTAGCGAAAGGTTTGCCGTATATTTTTTTAGCATCTAGCTGTACTGTTCTTATGTTATGTCGTAACGTTATGACTTATAGTTAGACTACATGATAAAACCAGCGAGAGTCGTGCTTGCCCATCGAGGGTGCTGTACAAAAATTGAGATTTTTTCTGAAATTCAAGCTTAGCTTAGCAAGAGCCCTTTTATCTGATACATCACTTGAACAAGCGACTTTAATACCAAATTAGGGGACAACGCTCTCTAAAGGCTATAATTTTTTTAGAATTTAACCACAAATGTAAAGTTTTCACATTATTTCTTGCATACCTGTAGATGCTAGTTGCCAAAATTATTCAAAAATTTATAATTTATAGAGATTTAAGATTAATAATTCTAAGTCAACCGGAAGTACCGTATTAATTTTGATTCTCTTTATAGAGTCAAAATATGTCGTTTTTTTTACAAACGGCTATATATTTTTTTAGGTAAATGTAGAAAGATATATATCTTTTTCAGGAAATCTTGGGGCCGTAGATCTGATTATATGGTTTGAATTTCAACTTAATATATCCCAGCATTCCTGAGATAAAGGTTTCGACAGACAGACAGAGAGACAGACAGATGGACGGAAAACAAAGTGATCTTATGAGAGTTCCTTTTTTCCTTAACAAGTACGAAACCCTAAAAAGTAATTTAATTTTAAAAAAACTATTTATATATATAAATTTAAATAAACTACTATATTTTATTAGTATTGAAATGTGTTCAAAGTTTGAGAATAAGGGGCTCTCGTTTTACGTTTGAGTGTTTTTACGTATCAATTATTTAATAAATAATGATTAAATGTAAAGAAAATTGTTTCAGCCATTTATGATATTCGATTTCTAATAAGTCTCAAAGGGTTACATAAGCGTTTCATTGATATTTTTATACAGTATTATTTACAGTGCTATCAGCGTATTACTACCATTTTTTTATATAAAATATATTAGCAAGAATTGTGACCTATGAAGTGACCTCTTTATTGTTTGTATAACTTTTGTCTCACGACTTCTAGAAGTATAGGGACTAAAGAAAAAAGTTCATGACGTTCTTTCCGTTAACTATATTAATATATATTTTTTTATCAGCTTCACGCTGTATCTCACACACAGCAGGGTAGAAGGAACTTAGTGTCACTCACACTCCGTTTCCCACTTTCCACCGAGTTCTAGAGGCATTGCGTGTTGAGTGGCAAAACTCAACGCCCCGCTTTGCCTCGACACCAAAGCGAAGAAATGAAAATATAATTGTAAATAAATATTTCATTTCATCGAGTGGGAATCGAATCCACAACCATTTGATTTTACAGTCACAATTTGTGCCCCTGCGCCACGACTGGGCTCTATTAATAATATATTGAATTATTTTCCCCTTTCGGACTTTTGTGATCCAGCTATAAAAAACTTATTGCTTTTCATACCATCCATACACTTGTCATGACAATGTAATGCCCTACGTTTACGGAATGTTTAAATTATAAAAGCTCAGTCAGCTCGAAACATTGCATGCTGAGGATCGTTAGTCATCCCTTTTGTCTTACCATATTGGGGGCATAAAGGGGGTACAGTTAAGTACATTCGTTTCCCGGAGGATTGAATTTACAACCATCATCAAGCAACATATGCCATGTTGCCCCACTGCGTAACGATTCCTCTTTTCAAATTATTATTTTCAAAAAATGTAGATATTTATAAAATAGGCATATATTTTTTTTTCAGTATAGGCATAATCATTAATACTTTAGGATTGGGTGGAAATGGGGGAACAGAAGTGACTTAATCAGAACAGAGTGCCTTAACACTAGGGTAGTAGTAGTAATTTGTAGGGTCCCAAGTGCGACGTGGTAGTAGTGGTTCGATTCCCACTGTGGGGAATATAATATTTTCTTGCTCTGAAGACAAAATCGCGGCGTTTTGTTCCGCCAATCAGGAGCAAGATTCAATAAGCAATGTCTAGGAAATTATGCGGAAGTGAATATCGGAATGTCTTAATAGTAAGATCCTTTTGCCTGCGCTGTTAAACGCTTTATACAGCGTGAAGATAAAAAAATGTAATCGAAAAATGTTGTAATGAATTAAAGGTATTTTTAAATATATTTTTTATTTTATACATATGTAGGTTTAAAACAAACATAGATTAATTAAATATTTAAAATACAGTTTTTTGCTTTGAATAAAAAGTAGGCGTCTATAAATAAAAAATAAATCATTTTTTCTGGTAAAAGGAAATAATTGTTTATTTTATTATTTGAAAAGTATTTATGTCGAAATAATCCAAGCTTCATTGCGCTATTTTAAGTGAACGTACTCTAGAAAAATTGGCTGATGTAATATTAGTTTTGCTTGCTGCAGGTAGCAGCTTGTTCTAGTAAAGTATATGTGTTCCAACATCTGCATCCAAATTTCAGTTTTAAGGAATAAAAAAGTATTTTTATATTGTCTATTAAATATTGAAATGTTAGGCTATGACGCTAGTTACATGGCGTCGTATTTTTTGTTATTTAAAAGTATTAATTTAAATCTTAGATTATCTTTTCATGTTTATTCATATACCAGATGAGAATAAATGTTATTTAAAAAAAAAACAATAAATAAAGAATTAAAAAAAAAATTAAAAAGTAGCTTTATATCTATATATTTTGTTTGTTCGAGCCGTACACGCATGTCCTATACGCAATTTGCATGTGACCCAGATATTCTAATTTCAGTGTAGTTATATTAAATTTGTGGCTTAATACATTGTTAGATAAATATATTAATAATTCAAGCGTTAAAGGGCCCTTGTAGGTCCACGATTAGACCTTTTTCTAGGCGGGTTATGATATATAAACAGTCGGAGTAACCCTCCATTATCACAGGCTCTCAGGCTCTCGTCTAAGCGTCAGCTCCACAATCCACAATGAAGGTACATATTTCACAGATATCACATATAGCTTAAATTATTGTTTTTTTTTTAAATAAATATATATTTTTTAAGTTGTTTAAATGTTATATAAATATTTATGTAATATTTTTATCAGTTAATTTCTCCTAAGAGATAGATGGAATTTTTACTTAGTTTTCATTGATGAATTTAGGAGGAGGAGGAAGGATTTTTACATAAAAAAATGTACCATACGGTTTCATAAGCTTTTTTATTATTTCTTCTCTGATAACGAGTTAAAGAAGGAAATAGAGAGAGCGATAAAGAGAGAGAGAGAGAGAGTTGTGTCACACAACAAGCAATATGTACCTCAAGAATTCGGAAAGTGGGCAACGGAAGTATCTTAATACGGACGTGAACAGAAGTATCTTAAACGGAGTGCTTAACACTAGGTTCTCAGGTGTCCTCTCCCTACAGTGATATGTGCGGAATATAGCGTGAAGCAAAAAAAAGTCAAATAGCAAAAATAAAACTCGACTCTAATGAATTGCTTCACTTATTCAGTACCGGATGGTAGTAGGTTCATATTTTACTCAGGGCATTTTTTCTGCTTATAATATATGATGTATGTTCATAGTAGATGCTTTTCCAGTTTCCGTTACACCATTACTGATTACTGGATAAAATATTTAGTTACATAGTTTCAATAAACATTATATCAATAATTTCTTTCAGGTTTTCGTTTTAGCTGTCCTTATGTCGTCAAGCGTCTATGCGGGTCTGTTACCTGCGCCACTTGGCTATGTCCGGCCCTACGGCTTGGCTGCTCCACTAGCTGCTCCCCTGGCAGCACCACTTGCAATCGCGAGGCCTGCTTTAGCTCCATACGCGGTGGCTCGACCAGCCTTAGCGCCCTATGCTGTAGCTAAAGTAGCAGCCCCTGTCGAAGACTACGATCCCAACCCACAATATTCGTATGCTTACGACATTCAAGATGCCTTAACTGGTTAGTATTTACTGATTTTAATATACAGATGTATAATAATAGTTTCTTCTCATTTAACATATTTACTGCTGTTGGGTGAGGTCGAAAAGACCCTCAGAAGCGGTAGACATTACGCCGGTGCAGTGGGCAAAACTTGTCCTCACCACCGTATGCCGTAAGACAAAGACAAATACAGTTTTCTTTATGATTGTGAAGTCGATTCGGTAGAATATAAAAAATATTTGAGGTCGTAATAACCCTCAAATTTACTGAGTACAAAATTATTTCATACGGATTGAAATCGATTTTGACCTCAAACGAAATAGTATGCGGGCGGTGCATTTCATTGGACTTTAGTACCACAACCAAAATCTGTGCTAAAGCACACATAAAAATAGACATACAGTACATAAAATTAATAAGCAATGCAGCAGATATTTTTTAGTGATTTTAAATAGGAATAAATTAAATAAAAAAATATTTTTATGTTAAACGGTTTTATTACAATAAAAATAATGTGGTAATGTACTAAAAGCAAAAAAATAATTCGGTAAGTTCTAGCTACCAGATCGCACCAATCTTCTCATCAATCTGGGGTATTGATCAGACAAATAATAAAATCGTTGGGCGTTGCGTATCTAGAGTTATTATATGATAAATTCATATTTTTTTTATTTTATTGTATTGTCATCAATATTAAGAGTGGATAGCAAATATCAGATCGATCTGGTGTCAGGAAGGGGGAAAAATTCCAATTACTAAATTTAACCCAAACAAACAAACGGGGTGAGCTAAATAAAACCGTTTAATAAAATATATAATTCAATCAGACGTTGCGAAAGAACGAGCGGCACTGAAATTCAGATTATTTAAAGTGATTACAATGAATATTTAGAAGGAGATACAATAAAGTTGAATGAACGGTATGTGGTTTTCATATAGGACACAGTAGTATTTAATATCAGTAAAATAATTATAACGTTTTTAAACATTTTTAAAGTGTTATTCTACACTTAGAAAAGAAAAATACTTCTCTCGACTCGAACCCGCGCCTCCTGGATCCTCCTGGATCGAGTCCCACCACGTTCAAATTTTTATACGTTTTCTAAATAAGTAACTATAACGTTGACATCAATATACATCAATTTAATACAAAGAAATTCATTTTATCATTAGCGTTGCTCCGATTCGACTCGTTTTGAGGTCTAAAACAACCTTAATAACATTTAAGGTGCTGTCACTCAAGTTAAAAATCAGAACCCAGGACAGAGTTAGATATATTTGAAATAAAATCACATAAGTAGGAGAAGAGACAAAATCGGTCCCGTGAACATGTAAACAAAAAAAATTACAAATAAATTAAATTACATATATTTTTTAGATTTTTAAGTACTATATTACAATTTGAAACAAACGTAATCGTTGTAAATAAAGTTAATTAAAACATATTTTAGCTAAAACGAATTAAGTATTTTTCCTTGTTTTTATTGTAGAATTGGATTTCACCATTCATTTCTTATTCCCCTCAGGTGACTCGAAAAACCAGCAAGAAAGTCGATCTGGGGATGTAGTCCAAGGTTCTTATTCTTTAATAGATCCAGATGGTACACGCCGTATTGTAGAATACACAGCTGATCCTCAAAATGGTTTCAACGCAATCGTGCGCAAGGAACCTCTGGGTGGCGTTGTGAAGGCAGTTGCCCCAATCGCTGCTATTCATTAAAATTAAGCTAATGTAAGCTGATTCAAAGACCTCAAGGAAACTTGTCAAGGAAACTTACTATAAGGTTCTAAAAACGAAATATATAAATTATTTTTCGAATTACGCCATTGATTGATATCGTTTCTAATGAGGACTTGAATCTGGTTCAAAGCTTTTCTTCACAGTGACCTGCATCTTTGTTTTTTTATAAATTGTTATTAAAGTATGTAAGTGTTAAAAATAGGGTAATAAATAAGAGGAATCTTTTAAACTTTATTTTATTAAAAAATCTGAGTTATTTTTTTGCAACAAAATCGATGAATCGCAAATGAAAGATGATTTATATCTATATTTTCCTATGAAATAGCACTACCAAACAAAAAATCATTGACCTTCAAAGTAGCTTTCATCATTACAGCAAGCACTGTTATGATGAAAACTAATTGTAGATAACATAATATTAATATAAGAATTTTTTAAATATATTTAAGTATCTAAACATAAATACATATTTAAAAAACTTTCAAGGCCGTCGTGGTATGGTGGCACAAGTATGGCGACTGTAACCGTAACGTTTGTAGGCTCGATTCCTACTTAGTGAAGAAAACTCACTCTGGTAACGAGACAAAGCACGCAATGCCACAAATAACTTTTTCGTCATGAAATAAAAAAAAAAAAGTATAAGGAGGTTGTATATACAATTAAAGATATAAAAATGTGCAATAATAAACAAATGTTTATTCAAAGCTCAGGGCATATATATAATATTCTGAATATGTTACAAGCTATTATAACATAATTTAATCATTTGTGCGTTGATGTCTTTTCTATGGCAACAATATAGACAAAATGAAAAGTTCGTTATTTTATACAATAATCAGTAATCAGTAATTACTATATAGAGTAGTGACAACAAACCTTTTAATTTTAATGAATATAAAAAAATATATGTTTATTAAGATTCATTTTATTTAATTACTTATTATTTGATGATTTAAAAAAATATTAAAATCTTAAATTTTATATAATTTATAATAATAATGTGGTATATATTTTAAATTGTTATTCCACATTTAGGAACCTTAAGATGCGCGGGTTACAAACCCGCTACGTTCAAATTTTTAAGGAAATCAGCTTCACGTTGTATCCCGCATGCAACAGGGTACGCATAGGGAACCTAGGGGTAAGACACTCATTTCCCCATTTTCTGCCGAATTATGGATGCATTGCGTGTTGAGGGACGGAACTCAACGCCGCTCTTTGCCTCGATACCAGAGAAAGAGAGAGAGAATATGGATATATAACTTTACTAATAACTTTTTAAGCATTTTCTAAATAAATATTAGTGTGAAACAACTAAATGATTATGACTATTATGTTATTGTTGGCGGGTCAGCAAACAAACATAATTATGTTTCTTATGACATCACAATACAAATCTTTCATATCCTCTACCAAATGAAACAAAACTGTATTAATCTATAGCGTATAGTATAAGTTTACTTTCGTTTAATACTATGCAAAGATAAGAAAAATATGCATTTATCAAGTTAAGATAGGAGTATAATATCTCAGTAAAACTTGAACTTACTATTTCCACATACAACAAGCCGTCCTAACATGAATATTTAACTTTGTTAAAAGAAACGCATGTGGTTTCTTTTAAAAAGGAGGAAAGAGAGAAAGGAGGTTTGTAAAGGTATTATACTAGAATTAATACTGTTTGAAAATAATATTTGTAAACACGCTTTGTCAACATTTTATAGCTTATAAATAACCAAATTAAATATATAACAAATGAGTTAAATATTGGGTCCCGTCTCATTAGCATCGACTCGATGCCATAGTCCACAGGTTATTATGAATAATAACGATAACAATTTAAATAATAGTGAAACAAAAAAAAACAGGAATGCCGGAAATATTAATATAGTAATTTAAAAAAAAATAAGTACCCTAGCGCCCTAAAGTGCTCAAAATAAGCACTTTAAGCTTATGTTGCATTCGAGGCCACTCAATTGAGGAGCACGTTCTAATTGGTCAATTAAATTCAAAGCTTGACCGTGACTAAAATGAATAATGGACCGCGAACCCTGCTTGTTACATACTCGCGAAGTGGTATTTGTTTTATAATAACAATAATATATTTAAATATTTTGCTAAAACAATAAGTTTCAATATATTAACTACAATAGTATTATTTTTTTTTTATTATTTTATGTATCTATGTCTTATTTTTAGAGAGTTCATTATATATTTTTTTCTATTAATAACTTAAAGCAACATAAGCATAATAACGCATACATATATCTTTATTATAGACATTTTGTGGACTCTACACAATAAAATATTTAATAAAATGTTTCATATAAATATTTAAATTATGTATTTGTACCCATATATTATTTTGAAAAGGAAGCGTATTATAAAAGGATGTTTATTTTTAGTTACCAGAGATTACTTGTTTATTTTATATTTATAATTTTTGTTGTGTCTATATATCTACAGAATAAAGTGGGAAATATTTTGCGTTATTTAAATAATAATAATAGTCGGTAAAATAAATGTTTTAAAGATAGTATGAAAATATTGCACAATCAGCATGCTCTCAATTTAATTAAATTATTCATGATTATTATGTAATAAAAATAATGTATTAGTAAATTACAAAATAGAAAAATAGAAAGTGAAATATTGACGTGTTTTGGCATAAATATTTTATAACGCAAAAAGTAGATATTGAAACACTTATTCACTTCCAATAGCTATATTTCTTACAATATTGTTAATTATAATTTACTTTAATCCTCACTCCAACCAAAAAAATTTTCCCGCCCAAATTTGACATTATAAGCGCGCGTCGTTCCTTTCCCGCCAAGCCCCTCCCCGACCGCTCGGCGACGCTACCCGAGAGTTGCCGACGAGCCGGGTGGCGCGTAACAATTTAATATAAGTAATTTTCCATATAAACCGTCTATACTTATAATAAAATCGTAAAGGATCGGTGTCTGTACTCGGAGGATATATAAGAAAAAATGTTTTTAGTCCTTTATAGAACTCAATGTAATAGAACTCAAAATAATGTTTTTTTTTGTCTGTTTGTTTGTGCGTTTGTTCACGCTAATCTCAGAATTGGCTTAACCGATTTAAATATAGCTTTCACTATTAGATTTTGGCAAGCTTTCGTTAACATATAGGATTTGTTTTATTAAAATCGGTTCTTATATAAAAAAAGTTATATTAATTTAAAGTACTTAGTTCGAAAAATTTGCTAATTGCTATAACAGTTATTTATTGCTTTCAATTTGTATAATGATATAGAACAATGAGATGTCAAAATTTAGGATCGGAGTTTACGCGGGAAAAACTGCGTTTGCCGTGCACGTAATTACCATATAGGTAAATATTTTTCTTTAAATACAACATATTTTTAAAATTACTTAATGCGGCTGTCATGGCGCAGAGGCACAAGACTTTAAAACCGTCGTGTCGGTTGTGGGTTCAGCACTCACTCGGGGAAATTAATTATAATTTATTAATATTTTCATTTGTTTGCTTTACTTTGGTAATAAGGCTAAGCGTGGCGTAAAGCTCCACTCACTCAATATTGTCTATACATCTATATATACAAATAAAATTAAAGAGTTTGTCTGTGATATCACAATAACTGTTTTTCAAGTGCATATATAGAGTTATTTATACGATTCTAAAAGAGAAATATACAATTTTAACATTTCTGTCCGTCTGTCTTTCTAACCTCCAGACCAGCTGAACTAAACCAACAAACCAACAAACCAACTAACTAAGTAACTAAATGTGAAATAACTATATACGGCAATTTTCGCGAGCAAAATCAAGTCAATTTCCAATATTCCCCTTAATTTAGGATTTATTTAATGCCTAACAATATAGATAACCAAACTACAATGATTAATCTATTTTTAGGGTTTTGTACCTAAAAAGGAAAAAACGGAACCCTTATAGGATCACTTTGTTGTTCGTCAGTGCGTCTAGCAAGAACATTTATTAATCAAAACCTATAATATACTTCTTGTAGACCTACAGCTATGAAATTTAGGACGAAGTAAGATCTTAAAATACAAATAAAGAAAAAAATCCGAAAGGAAAGATATTTCATAGAAAAAAGTCAAGCCAAAATTATATTTGTAGTTCATTTCATAGAAACTAAACGTATATTGCAAACTTAAGTTCGCTAACTTTATTCGCTATATCAACGAAACCTATAAGGTTCTAAGATATTAAGGTTCCCAATCACAATCCTGAAATTGGTACAGAACCCTTGGTGGGCGAGTCCGACTCGGATCTGGCTGGTTTTTTATTGAATACACTTAAATGAACATTCATATATTTTAACCGCGCGCTAGTAAATTAATAAAACTGATTACATTCTTACTCGTTACTTTGAAAATTCTCCGACAATCCCTTTGAACAAGAAAAAATAAAACCTCTTATGTAGTAGGATTTATGTAAATATTTTACGACGACGAGGCCATTCGTGGCGCAAATTCAGAAAGTGTGGTTGTAAAATCGACTGGTTGTGGGTTCGATCCCCACTCGAGGAGATTAAATATTTAGTAAAATTTATATATTTCCATTTCTTCACTCTGGCGTCGAGGCAAAGCGCGGCGTTGAGTTCTGCCACTCAACACGCAATGCGTCCAGAATACGGCAGAAAGTGGGAAAGGTAGGTTCCCTCTGCCTACTCTACTGTGTGCGGGATACAGCGTGAAGCTGATTTAATGGATTATTTTACGATTAATTAAATTTCCCCGTAATCGCTATATTTTATAAAAAAATATTCTAGCTGTGAAGGATTTAATGATAATTTTATTTATTATTATAACTATTCTATTTAGCTATTATTGAGGCCGGTCGTGGCGCAGCAGCACGAGGTGTGACTGCAAAACCGACTGGTTGTGGGTTCGATCCCCACTCGAGGAGATGAAATATTTACTTAAATTTATATTTCCATTTCTTCGCTCTGGTGTCGAGGTTAAGCGCGGCGTTGAGTTCTGCCACTCAACACGCAATGCCTCCAGAATTCGGCAGAACGTGGGGAACGGAGTGTCTTAACACTAGGTTCCCTCTGCCTACCCTGCTGTGTGCTGGATACAGCGTGAAGCTAATTTATTTTAATTTATTTTTTATTTAGCTATTAATAACTCAGTTAAGCTTTATTCAACATGTTTGTTATTAATGTCTCAACACTAGTTCCCTCTGCCTACCCTGCAGTGTGCGGGATACAGCGTGAAGCTGATGTTATTAATGTGCTATTTCAAGGCATAAATATCAACTTTAATCTTAAGCTGAATCGTATCAATCATTTAATATATATTGGGTGTATGTTTCGTTTGCTAAACTAAGATGTAATCGTGTCGTTCACACGAAGATGAATGGATGACTCACTATCGATTTGCATGTCGATGTAATGCAAATTACGAAAATCGAAATATTATGTTGATTTATTACGAACGAATATCGATATAAATAAATATTTATATAGCTATCATTCAAAGAGATTCGATCCCACTCGAGGAAATGAAATATTATAATTTTTTTTTTCTTCCTTTTAGTGTTGAAGCAAAGCGCGGCATTGAGTTCCGCCACTCAACAAGCAATGCCTTCAGAATTATGCGGAATATAGGGAACGGAGTGTCTTAACACTAGGTTCCCTCTGATTACCATGCTGCGTGCGAAATATAGGTAGAACCTAAAAAAGTAAGTAGTTACATTTAAAATAATAAATTATAGAGTTTCAAATTATTAGTTTACCTACTTATAAAATATAAACTTGACTATAAATTACTAACTTGTATCTCAATTCTTTTGTCGGCAAAGACGATTGCCTTGTATATTCTTAATTTTAGCCAGCCATTTATATTTTTGACGATATACATAAGTATATTTAATCTAAACATACCTATTCTAAAATATTTAATAACAAGAGTTAATATGCCCTATAATAATGTACAACAAGTAGAATTGACACGCTGTATTCCGCATATAGCAGGATAGGATCGGAACCTGGTGTTAAGACAGTCTGTGCCCTATTTTCTACAGAATTTTTCGATGCAATGCATGTTGAGTGGCGAAACCCAACCCCGCGCTTTGCCTTGACACCAGAGTGAAAAAATAAAAATAATAATAAATACATTATCGCGAATGAGGATCGAACCTACAACCTTCGCGTTACAGTCACACCCTTGTGCCCCAGCGCCACGTTGGCCTCGATTATATATATTATATATGCAGTTGTAACTTATTAGTTATCTATATATATAATATAATGCACTTCTCGATTGTGACAACTTAGACTCTCGCCTGCAACACGGAACATGCACTAGTGAACGCCACGCTTCTATAAATACGACCAATGTCGTTAGCGCTCTCTTTATTACTTCAATTCCTTTATCAAGAACATTAGCGATATGTTTCAGGTAATAATTATAATAAGATCATATTTATATTTATTTATCTTATATTTATATTGTGACCGCAGAAACATGTGCGTGTGACTGTAAACGTTACAGCGTGTGGCTTCGATTCCCACTCTAAGAAATGAAATATTTTCTTCTCTCTGGTGTTGACACAAAGCGTGGCGTTGAGTTACGCCACTAAGCACGCAATGCCTCCAAATTTCGCTGGAAAATGGTGAGTGGAGTGTCATGACTTTAGGTTCCCTCTGCATACCACATGCGGGGTACAGCGTGAAGCTAAAAAAAAAATCTAAATATTTAATCTTTACTTAAATGACAATTTGTTGCAGGTATTATTATACGGGTGTATACTACAAGCTGCTATGAGTATTATAGTGACAGATCCCCCACCTACAAGCACCGAGTATAATTATTGGTACGATATCGTGGATCCAACTACTGGTGACGCCAAAAGCTTACACGAGATCCGACAAGGAGATAACGTTAAGGGCTCCTACTCTGTCATCGATCCCGATGGAATCAAACGCATAGTGGACTACGTCGCCGGCAAACAGGGATTCAAAGCCACAGTTCGTAAGGAACCAATTAACATAAACAAATTTAAACAACATAATTACAATCCTTTGATTGCTCGTAATATCGGCGGAAACGCATATGTTTATCCAGTTTCGCATTTTAAAAATATCCATGTGCCAATTTTTTCAACAAATAATTTCATTCAAAGTGGTGAACCGAATTATTTTACGCCCGGAAACGATACCTCATCTGACAGTTTAGTTTTTAAAGATGGCGAATATTTTATGCCTAATTATATGCACAATTAAGATTTTATAATTATTTAGTTTATTATAATATAAATATTTTTATTTATTTAAATATAAACAAAATGTATGTTTAAATATTGTAATATAAAATATAAATTATTTTTAATATGGTAATGATTTATTTTTAATTTTACTATGTAAGCACATAAAAGCTTTTTTAATCTATTATATTTGTGAAGCGATATTTATTTTAATAATAGTAAAGTTTTAAAATAAAAAATAGAAAACATTTACGATGTGAATATTACTTATTTGTGGTTTTTCTAACAATTATTTACATTTTATAAGTTATATTAACTTTAAAGATAATTTAAGCTTTCAAATAGGCAACCTGTCCTTTTAAAGACCTTTCACTTGTATTTGTTAGCAAAATTATTTTGTAATAATCCTAGCTTGTTTTTGAATTCATTTATTCATTACTTATTTTAAAAGGATTTAACAATAGAGTTTGCAATGTAATTTAGAAGGTAAGAAATTAAATATAAAATTTTGACAAAAAAATGCGTTATTTAACTCGCAAAATCTTATGACATATTATAAATAATATAAGTATCTAAATACAATATTACTAACAACAAGAACTACAGTACATAATAACCAAAAAAGTGCACTAAATTTCAAAAATAAAGCTACACATGTAAAACTTTGTAGTAAGTGGTGGATACAAGGTTAATAAATGTAGGTCACACAGTAACAGGCGGAGCCGGACTTTTTAAATCCCGAGAAATCGATAATGGATATTTAATTTCTAACAATAAACTTATATATAATTAAACATGCTTTATGCCTTATTGTCTAAAGTAGATATACTTGCGTTGGTATAAGAAACGCGGCGTTGTGTTCCGCCACTATCTTAAATGTAGGTAAATAACCAAAAGTCTTGCATAAACAAATAAATTTCAAAATTAAAAGAATTAAAGCGTAAAAAAATAATGGAAACTCAAAAGGATGACATTGGAATTTAGGAAAGTGAATTTGATAAATACGTAAAAATTACAATTTCATTGTATACATTTTATAAATAATAATTTAAATATTTTTACAATTTTGTTTTCATATTATTAACAAGGTTTTTGTCATCCAACATATACATTTGTATAAAAGACGACGACAAATTTTTACATTGCACACTAAGAAAAAAAAAAAAAAAAACTTTTAAATTTATCTGCTAGTGCTATGTATAATATTTTTAAATATTTATAATAGTTTAATTTAGTTCTTTTACTAACAAATTTAGTTAGTAAACATTTAATAACTAGTATGACGCCAGTCATGGCGTAGGGACACAAGCGTGTAACTGCAAACGCGACAGGTTGTGGATACGATTTTCGTTAAAGATATTAAATATTTTCATTTTTTATGTTCTGGTGTCGAGGCAAAGCGTGGCGTTTAGTTTCGCCACTACGCAACGGCTCCAGAATTCGGAAACTGGGGAAATGTCTTAATGGCAACGGAGTGTCTAATGTAACTTTAGGTGATCAGGTTCCCTTTGGCTACCTTGCTATGTGCAGAATACGGCGTGAAGCAAAAAAAAAAACCTTTTTTAGTTAAAAAATCTTTTATGTTTTTATTAATTTTATTATGAATGTGTTTAAAGCGGAGCAACAGGGCAGAGCTCGAACCAGTAGCCGCAGCCGCATCGCTTCGGCACGCCCATATGCAACCACATGTACTCTATGTGGTTTGTCTCTGGGAAACACACGCATCCCACTAGCCGTTTACAAAACGCGCTGGGTATCAGGTTAGGTCTTTCGCAAGTGCCTGGGCCTTTAAGAAAAAAATATTTATTTGTAGCTCTGTTTTTCACTTCTATATCTTAAGTACTGGCTGTTTAAACAAACTGGGGAAAGCGATTTGTTTTTTTAATTAAATATTATCTTAGGTACGACTTTTTTAGCCGGCTGGAACCTAGGAACCTAAGAACCTAGGAACCTATTCACCTAGTGTACAATACCTACAATCCGTTCTCATTAAAACATCTTCCATTTTTCACTCTCCATCGTATTGTCGAGGCGTGGCGAGTTTAGTGGCGGTGCTCAACGCAGCGCTTTGCCTCGTTACTAGAGCGAAGAAATGAAAATATTAAATATATCATTCTCCTGAATGGGAATCAAACTGTGCTACAATTTCCTCAAAGTCATATATTTATATGTATATCGCAATTTCTAAATTAAAACAGAATTTATATATATAATGATTTTATGATAATTCAATAATATGATTTTTAATCATTTTATTTTGAAAACATTTTTCCATTAGTGTTTAAAACAAAGAATAATTTTTATTTTATTATTTTGTATATGTACTCGTATTAAGTATACCTTTTTTAATACTCATCATGCGAAAAGGATCGCAGTCACCAGCGAGATGAGCGAGCATCTCCCGTTTCTCTATTCCTGTCAAATGGTCAAGAGTGTCGTGGAAGGCTCCATATACTCTGGTGCCTATGCGACCTAACGGTTTTATAAGCCTCAAATACCACATATCACAGTAGGCTGCAAAAGAATTAAGCCTAATAAGTATAAACTTTTGTAGGATAAATAATCTATAAATATTAAAATAAAAAAATGCTAATATTTTCATACTTTCTTTTTATTTTAGTATATTTCAATCTTTATAGTAATATTTTGTTATATTATTTACAGCAGCGATGATTGATATTAGTTTGACAGTAAAAAGTCATATAAGATATCTATTTTTTATTACAAATTTTCTACTTCATTGAAAAGTATTTTTGTAAAATATAAATATTTATTTTTATTGTAAAATATAAATATTTATCATGCTTGATGTAAAAATTAAATAATTATTCTATGCTTCTAATTATATTAGAGATAAAGCTTGAATAGTTTTTTTTATTAAATTACTTAATCGAATTAATCGCGTTTATACGTATAGATAGTATTTTATGTTTTTGGAAACCCCAATTGAGTTTCCCTAAATCCGATTAAACAGTTTACAATGTCAATTTTATTTCATTTTATTTTTCATTTCATTTAAAAATCGCAAAAGTCTTATTAATATGGAATAGCATCAATTGAGGACGCGTTGACCAAAGACCTCTGGTTTCCATTGAAATGCAAGTGATCTTTACGCCAGATATCAATCATACCTACTCTTGATAGTCTGTAATACGAACAAATTATATAAACTGCACTTTCGGCTAACAATGACTGGGCGGCATTCGTATTGAAAGTAACAGTATTATATTTCATGCGTGAGCGTAAAGGTATATTGCAACGCCTGCGGCAGACAGAAGGTGTATAAAAAGTCCGTCAGATTTTATTGTGGCACATTCGAATTGAGGTCTCCTCATAGTGAAGTCAAATTTAATCCCTTGAAAATGGCTTTTAAGGTATATAGTTTTTGAAGATTTTTTTTATTTTAAGATAAAAGCTTATTAGATTGTAATATTGAAGTGTAAAAATTCAATATATATTTTTATGTTTATAATTTATTAATTTTCCTTTCCAGCTTGTAATTTTTGTGTGCGCTGTAGCCGCGGCTCACGCCGGCTTGGTCTCTCCCATCTCTTACGCGGCCCATCCCGCGCCGGTCGCATACGCCGCTGCCCCAGTGGTCCATGCAGCTCCAGTGGCCTCATACGTCCACTCCGCCCCCGTGGCCTACGCCGCACCCGTCGCCAAAGTCGCCGCCGTGGCTCCTGTAGCTAAGGTAGCAGTCGAGGAGTACGACCCACATCCTCAATACAGCTTCGCTTACGACGTACAAGATGGTCTCACTGGTGACTCCAAGAGCCAGCAAGAATCTCGCGATGGTGACGTCGTTCACGGTTCCTACTCCGTTGTCGACCCTGACGGCATTAAGCGTACTGTCGAATACACTGCTGACCCACACAACGGTTTTAATGCGGTTGTACATAAAGAACCAGTGGCAGTTAAGGCTGTAGCTCCCGTTGCCAAGGTCGTTGCTCCGCTAGCATACGCTTCTGCACCAGTAGTCCACGCTGGTCCCGTGGTACACCATGCCCCAATAGTACACGCTGCCCCACTAAGCTATTCGGCACCCTTATACCACCACTGAAATGATAATTCAAGTATAAACTAGTCATCGAAAAGCTGGAACAGTTAATAATTTATTGTAGATATATGATTCAAATAAATGTATAAAATTGATTTTAACAATTTTATTTTCCTACATTCTTTCATTAAAGAAATTAATTAAAACTGACTGAACTATTATAAAATAAAGCAATCAAGCTCTAACAAAGACTAGAAAAATGTTATGTAGATTTTTTTTTATATGAAGATTTTAATGAAATTGAACTAAACTCTTGAAGTGTATTGTTTTCAATAAAAAAAAGAATCACTAAAATCGGTTCATCCTTTCAAAAGTTAAGACAACAAACAATTTAAAAAAATACAGTTGAATTGATAACCTCCTCCTTTTAAAGAAGTCGGTTAAAAATACGCTCCAATTGATAACCTCCTTCTTTTTAACTAACTTCGGGGTAAAAATTACATTATGATTTAGCTCACATTGAAAGAAACTTCTAAAGATCCACATGTGACCATAAAGGGAATGAAAGCCTTCACAGCATACACTGTCTTAGACAATATAAAAAATATTACGATGTTTTTTAACTTACAATATAAGAGGCCAGTCGTGGCGCAGGGGCACAAAGTGTGACTGTAAACGGTTCGATCCCCACTCGAGGAGGTTAAATGTTTCTTTGCTCTGATGTCGAGGCAAAGCGCGGCGTTGAGTTCTGCCACTCATCACGCAATGCCTCCAGAATTCGGCAAGTGGAGAACAGAGTGTCTTAACACTAGGTTCCCTCTGGCTACCCTGCTGTGTGCGGAATACAGCGTGATTAAAAAAAATGGTAATGTCTATCATTAATAGAAAATATTGCCTGTGTAAGCTTTTGGGCAGAAGAATGGTTTTGTTGGAAAATCACTTGTCAATTTTAAGTTGACTGTAATTGTTAGTTAGTTGTAGAATTAGTTTAGTTTGGAAATTGGGGAAATATTATTCATATTAGATTTAATCAATATGTCAATCAGTCTTGTTATAGGTTCTATAAATTAGGTCTTGGTATGGTATGGTTCTTCGATTATGGCGTTCCAAGCGTGCCAGTTGTTGCACAGTGGATCAGGTCACTATAAACACGATGAATATGGATGTTCTCACCGGGGTAAATAAATTATTTTAAAAATAATTTATGCACTTATAAATCAGCTTCATGCTGTATTCTGCCCACAGCAGAGTAGGCAGAAGAAACCTAGTATTAAGACACTCCGTTCCCCACTTTCTGCCGAATTCTCGAGGCATTGCGTGTTAAGTGGCAGAACTCAACGCTGCGCTTGTCCTCGACACCAGAGCGAAGAAATGGAAATATAAATTTAATTAAATATTTCATCTCCTCGAGTGGGGATCGAACCCACAACCAGTCGGTTTTACAGTCACACTTTGTGCCCCTGCGCCATGACTGGCAATAATAAGAAAATAAACTTTGTCAACGACTTTTTTACTTTAATTGAAAAAAGTAGTATTTTTTTTGTTATTAATCAAATCAGCTTTACACTGTATCCCGCATACAACAGAGTAGGCAGAGAAAACCTACTGTTAAGACACTCCGTTTTCCATTTTTAGCCGAATTCTGGAGGCATTGCGTGTTGTGTGGCAAAACTAAGCTTTTAAGCCCTAATGAAGTTCTTACGTCTAAATTATCAACATAATCGTCTTTATTATCATATATAAATGGGTAAGTCATGTTTTTTGTACGTCATACTCAAAAACAGAGTAGCAATAAAAAACACGAAGAGAAACAAAATGTGCTTTCTTCGCGTGTGCTGGTTGTATTATATAAAAAATGCGACAAATAATATTAAACGTTCTGCAACGTGCAATAAACATAAGTTCATGCTCCCAAATTTTTACCTTTGAATTATAAAATACTTATAAAAACTCATGTAAGCTACATATTTAGTAAATATATTATGTGAATACAGGATATACACCTTTATATTATTAGGAAAAAACCGCAAGTCTGAGTGATTTCGATGCTTTACTTTTTTAATTTTATTGTTTAACTAGAATTTAACAGTTGCAGTGGTACAAGCGTGTGACTATAGACGCAACGGTAGTCAGTTCCGTTTCCATTCGGGGGAACGGGAATATTTAATATTTCCAAATAAGAAAAAAATAAAATATTAAAGTATTTTAATTTCTTCAATATACTAAAGTGTTTTAATTTTTCTCTCCGATAACAAGACAGCGGTGTTGAGTTCAGTCACTCAACAGGCAATGTCTCGAGCGGGGAAAAGTGGGGAACGGGGTCACTAACCTTGTTTAGACACCCTGCTAAAACTCCTCTGCCTTTCCTGCTATATGTGCGATGGAGCGTAAAAAAAATAAAAAAAAAATTCTTCTTAAATGTATTTTGGACATATCGTATGAAATAACCTTCATATTTTTATTAATACCATATTTAGTATTATAATTATTAAGTAATCAAAAATGCGCCTCAAGGCATTTTAACATAATGTAAGTAAGTAAGTCGGTGGATATATAGATTAAATTAATTTTATACATTCTCATATAAAATATTGAGCTGTTTAATTGGGTGAGCTAATTTCTTACTATGTATATTTATATCAAATATATATATATATATATATATATATATATATATATATATATATATATATATATATATATATATATATATATATATATATATATATAATAAATATATATATATATATATATATATATATATATATATATATATATATATATATATATATATATATATATATATATATATATATATATATATATATATATATATATTTATTATATTAAACATAACTATATTATATGTAATCTGATCTGTGTTGTACCTTAAAGCCTTGATAAATAGTTTAAAATAAATAAAATAAATAAATTATTCCTATAAAATTTTATTAAAATCCGTAATCAAATCTTAATCTCTCAAACTTTCACATTTATAATATTAGTAACTGTTCTCTTTTTTTGAAGGATCCTTCCTTCATAAAAAGAGAACAGTTACGTTAAATGTATTTGTATGCATTTTCACCTTGTGAAATAAGGGAATTAAAGAGTATATAATACTTAATTTCTAATTAGGATAATGAATAATATACATATATTTTTAAATAAATATGTTTATTTTAAAACTAATAATGAACTCAATGGTGGTAGATGGGGGAGGAGTAGGCAAGTGGTGCATGGACTAATGGGGCAGAGTGCACTACTGGGGCAGCTGCGTACGCCACGGGGGCAGCATGGACCACGGGGGCGGCGTGGACCACAGGGGCAGCATAGGAGACGGCAGCGACCTTAGCGATGGGAGCGGCGTAAGCTACGGGTGCTACTACTTTAGAAACAACCTTTACACCGGCTTCTTTGCGTACGACCGCGTTAAATCCGTTGTGGGGATCGGCAGAGTAGTCGACGATGCGCTTGGAACCGTCAGGTTCAACAAGAGAGTAGGAGCCCTGTACTACATCTCCGTCGCGGGACTCGTGCTGGCTCTTGGAGTCTCCGCTAAGGGAGTCCTGGACGTCGTAAGCGAAGCTGTATTTAGGGTGGGCGTCGTATTCCTCAATTTTGGCGACCGGGGCGGCGTAGGCGAGCTTGGCGACGGGTGCGGCGGCGTACGCCACGGGGGCGGCGTGGTATGCCGGGGCAGAGTAGACGACGGGAGCCGGAACGAGACCGGCGCTGGCGGCCGCCACGAAACATGCGAGTACGACGAACTGTTGATAGATATAATATTATATTAATAATTGTAGATTTAGCGGCTTTTTGATAAAATTTAAATAATAAGTAGTTAATATTTTAAAATTATGTAATTTTCACTTTTTTTTTGTATTGTAGGCTGAGGGAATCTAGAATTAAGACAATTCGTTTTGCTTTTTCCGCCGAATTTTGAAAGCATTGCATGTCGAATAGCGGAACTCAACGCTGCGCTTTGCTTTAACACCAAGAACGAAGAAATGAATTTCCTCGGGTGAGTATCGAACCCACAATCACGTCACGTTTACAGTCACACACTTGTGCCGCCACAACTGACCTCAAGACAAGATATTTTATAATATAAAAAAGCACTAAATAATAACTAATATTATTTTGCACACCTTAAAAGCCATTTTGCCTGATTGAGATCACTTGATATAATGATATAAGTTTACTTTCAGCCTGTGGTTTTATACTACTTAGTAGATGCCTCAGGCGAAGCGGCGGACCAAACGAAATGAGTACGTACGGTATGCTCTATCAAATTAAACTTGAACATGACCTTATAAATACTTTTTTTATAATAAAAAATATTTTATTAAAATACTTAATTATAGTAAAATTGCTTAAATAATAATACTGTATAATAAATTTGACATAATTAAAGATAATATCATAAAATTAAATAACTCCCTGAACATTATAGAGCGCCCTTTATTAGTAAGTCAAAGTGCTTAGTTGAGTGTAAACTAATATAGAAAAATGTTGTTATTACTGATAAAAAATTGCTTTCAAGATTTATTTACATAAGTTTATTATATTTTATTATCTATTTTCAAAGGAGGCCAGTCGTGGCGCAAAGTTACAAAGTGCGTAAAGTCGACTGGTTGTAGGTTCGATCCCCAATCGAGGAAGGCAAATATTTATTTACATTTATATTTTCATTTCTTCGCTCTGGTGTCGAGGCCAAGCGCGGCCTGAGTTCTGCCATTTAACACGGAATGCCTCGGGAACTAGGCGGAAAGTGGTAAACGGAGTATCTTAACACTAGGTTCCCTACCCTGCTGTGTGTGGAATACTGCGTGAAGCTGATTTTTTTTTATTTTCAAAGCAGGTGAAGATTATTAGGTACTAATCCTTTATATAATTAAGCACTAGATAGTCTCAAAGTATAAGTACACAATAGAAATGACACGAGCTAATGTCGCTTATTCTATTGAATTTAACAATTTTGTAATTTCACTTTGTTTGTATAATAATGCCTTCAATATTTGGCGGAAAGTGAAAAATTGAATGGAAACAGCGTGTCTTAACACTAGATTTCCAGTTTACCTCGGCCTCTGTCTAACCTGCTATATACGGGATACTACTAGGACTAAAAAAAAATTGCAATAACATTACATTAAAAAAATTCTAATAATACAAGCTAAGTCCTTTTTGGTAATTTTGTATTTTCTTATTTGTGCCATATATACATATATATATATATATATATATATATATATATTCTAATTAAAAAAATTCTAATAATACAAGCTAAGTCCTTGTGCTCAACTTTGAGATCTTAAATTTAATTTTTATTAATTTTTTTTATTGATAAATATATAAAATAATATTTGAAATGTTCATAACGTGGTTTATAAATTAAACAGCACGTTTCTCTTATAAAACTTTATTCACGTACATGACGTTATTATTTGTACATAGACGAAAAAAGTAAAATATTACTTATGTATCTCAAAAAGATTATAAAACGGTTACATACATATATATGAAACTACAAAGTGTCTTCAAATAGAATAGGTTCAGCCTCATATGAAGTACTGTTCTCATCTCTGGGCTGGTGCACCCCAGTATCAGCTTGAACCATTTGATCGCATACAACGGAGATCTATTCGAATCATTGGGGACCCAATGATCTGTGAAAGACTTGACACTTTGGCTTTGCGTAGACGCGTCTCCTTCCTTCCACGCAACAGTGGAATGGCCTACACCATAGCGGTGTTTCCAGGTCTATATGGCATGGGTACCTTCTAAAAGCATCTCTTTTTCCAACTTAAAGGCCGGCAAGGCCCCTGTAGCTCCTGTAGCTCTGGTGTTACACGGGGTCGTGGGCGACAGTGATCAAGTGGCCCGAACGCTCATTTGCTTTGTTTCCGTAAAAAAAAATATAGCAAAATTGTTTGCCACTATAACTCGATAGATATCATAAAATCGTATGCAACCGCGTACTTAAATGATTAATCATATGTCTGTGTATGTAAATGTGGAAGCTTTTTATTTATGTTAAAATATAAAAATCGTCAAATTTTCGTTAGATATAAAGGCGAGCTTTAGAGCTTTTTATTTAACATATATATTGTTAAATCATGCATCAATTTTTGCTAAAGCACCATTTTATCATTCTTGAACATTTAGTTGATCTATTGAACCAAAAAAAGTGTCAATCAAATCCGTCCACTACTTTCAGAGATGCATAAAAACAGAATGACAAAGAAAAAAAAGTTAAAAATATATAGATTTTTATTCTATAACTATTTTCATTAGGTACATATATAGGTAAAAAAGAAATTTATTTTAAAATTTGCAATTCGTGAGGCTTAAGTTTTATTATTTATGTTTCTATTCTTGTACAGTGATAATGCTAACTTTATCTTTAAGTTTTAATGAATTAAACACGAAAATAAAATATTAATATAATTAAAAAAACAAAATCCCCGACTGCATAAAACTAAAAAGAAAAAAACAAGCCCAATAGTTTATTAGGATTAACAGTCGGAACCTCTTTAAATTATGCAGGGTTCCTCGTAAAGATTTTATTCATTGAAGAATTACTTATAGGTCCTGACCGATTATTGTGACTATAATCTTTTTACTTGGATTAGACACAGACGCAGATGCAATACTCAAAGCCAAAAGAGAAAGATAATTTCAATTTTTCCCTGTTTTTAAAAAAATATCGATCTACATGTATAAAATTTATTCAAATAAAAAAAAATACAGGTGATTATTTGTGAGTTGAAGTTTAAGTCACAATTCAAATATAATAAATGATTCATCAATTATTATTAAGTAACTGATGCAATTTACTACATTGATACGTACATATAAAAATATAAATGCTAAGCTAAGCTTGTACAATAAGTTTCATATTATCTTTTAATATTTTTAAATAAAAATTTCTGCCTTTACACTAGCCGCGATACGTAGATCAAATTAGCCGTGATATTCTATTGAAGAGTGCGTCCGTCTATCATAATCATCTGGTTGTTTAATTTGGTTTTCGTGTAAGAATAAAGATTGGGGTGTAAGAAAAGAAGTCAAATATAAGGTAATAAATATTTTTTTAATGGATAGAATAATTTACTTTTCCTTAATGGTGGTAGAATGAGGAGTAGGCAATGGGCGCGTGCACTAAAGGAGCAGAGTGGACGACAGGAGCAGATGCATAAGCTACTGGTGCAGCGTGGACGACAGGGGCGGCGTAAGCCAGAGGCGCAGCGACCTTGGCGACAACTGGGGCGACCACCTTAACACCAACGGCCTCCTTGCGCACAACCGCATTGAAGCCGTTGAGGGGATCAGCAGAGTAGTCTACGATGCGCACAGAGTAAGAGCCCTGTACTACATCTCCATCGCGAGATTCGTGCTGGCTCTTGGAGTCTCCGCTGACGGAGTCTTGAACGTCGTAGGCAAAGCTGTACTTAGGGTGGGCGTCGTATTCCTCAATTTTGGCAACAGGCGCGGCGGCATATGCCAGGGGAGCGGCGTGGTATGCCGGAGCGGAGTACACGACGGGTGCTGCGGGGACCAGACCTGCGCTGGCAGCAGCCAAGAAGCAAGCGAGCACGACGAACTGTTATCGAATGAATTAATAAGAGTTAATTTCACATTGTATTTAAATTTTGCAACAACTTATAACTTTGTCCTTTTCTATATATTTAATTGAACCTAAATAGGTGTATTAAGTTTCTATTATATATATTAACTTTTTAAAATAATGTATTAGAATTTATTATAAACATTTTATGAATATTATGTATATACCTTGAAAGCCATTTCGTCCAATTGAGATGTAATGATTAAATGATATAGCTGGACAGGTGCGTGCAGATTTTATACACAAAAATAATGCCTGAGGCGCGCTCTAATTAACATGTTATCATTTCTAACTTTAAATATATTTTATTCTGACAATAATGCTGAAAGAAAGCTGATTATTTTTTTATGTATTTTTTATAAATATTGTAAAATTCTAAGAAAAAATAAGTATTAACTAAAATATAAAAAATATATATCGACGATTGTACTGGGAACAACTGCGGAAATTGTCATCACTAATAATCAGGGAATACCCTTATTTTATTATATCGACAGTTAAAGCAAATAACAAACTAAAAATAGAAATCTAAACGAAAAGAGAAATTAAAATAATATTTTGTAATTTTTATTAGAGGGCCATGTTCATGTGAAGTTCGGCGATCGAAAAGGCAACTTAGACTTTTGATAGCGTTGCTCTAAACAAGGAAAAAGTACTGTTATTAAACCGCTGGTATAGATTTTTTAGCCACAATGTTCTCCTTGATAAACCGCAACAGTCCATATTTCACGGTTCTCATAATGTGACCAAAACACTAAAACTTCTTTTTCTTCACCAAATATAAAACTACTGGTTTTTTTATTCATGCGGCTCTACACGGTTATGTTTCTTTTTTTTCCAGGATCCTTTTCTTGGTTATGATGGGATCTTGTCAGATTCTTAACATTCTTCTTTATACCCACATTTCGAAGGCTTAAATTTTCTTGCTCATCGAGTCTGTGAGTGTCCACGCTTCGACTATACAAGAGAACGAAAAAAAGATAACAGCGTGCAAAACGCGGTCGTAGTTTAATGTTCAACTTTTTATTGCACAAAAGTGGTTAGAGCTTAAAGAAAGCATTACTGCCTTGTTCTATGCGGCATTTTATTTAGATACTGTAGTCACCTGTACCATCAATCCAGCATCCCAGATATAGATATTTGCTAACTTTTTGTAAGGGCTGTCCACTACAAAGTAGAAAGCAGTAAGCAGGTGGCATTTGACAAATAGTCATGTATTTGGTTTTCTTAGTGTTGATGTTGAGACCTTACATGGAACTGACAGACTGAACAAAGACTGTAAAGCCTTGTGAGATAATAAATAAAACGAAATAAGATTGCGGTCGAATTGCTAGTCATAGCAACAGTCGATCAATAATAAATATTTTGTAGTAATGAAATAATTTTTTTAAGTAAATATTAGGTTTAATAACCTGATTAAAATGGTAATATAAAATCTATGATCTTTTCTTAATAGACCAACTAATTTATGAGGAAAAATTAAATTAAAAAAAAAAATAATAATTTAACAAAAGTTGTTCAGCAAAAAAGATATTAATTATTTAGAAAACTCTGACCACTAAGCCATACGTGAACGTATGGCTTAGTGGTCAGAGCGCCTGGTCGATTCCCAAGAAGCGCGGGTTCGAGTCCCGCTACGTTCAAATTTTTATACGTTTTCTAAATTAGTATTTTTCTTTCCTAAGTGTGGAATAACACTTTAAAAATGTTAATGATAAAAAGATAGACATTATCTTACAAAAATGAACCTGGAACATCGGAGGAAGGATCATTAATATACTAGCTAAAAATAAGGAAATGGCACATTAGAAAAAAATCATTATCTATGGTAGGCAGTTAGTAATCATTGAAAAATTAAAATTATTGAATAATAATTAAGACAGCCGTGACTACTACATACAAAACGTAATTGCAATAATCTGTAACACAAACTGTTTAAACTGATTTATTTTGTTCTAATTTATTTTTTTTTTTTTTTTTATTGAGGCCAGTCGTGGCGGAGCGGCGCAATGTGTGACTGTAAATCGACTGGTTGTGGGTTCGATCCCCACTCGAGGAGATGAAATATTTACTTAAATTTATATTTCCATTTCTTCGCTCTGTTATCGAGGCAAAGCGCGGCGTTGAGTTCCGCCACTCAACACGCAATTGATCCAGAATTCGGCAGTAAGGGGGGGAACGGAAGTTCCCTATGCCTACCCTGCTGTTTGCGGGATACAGCGTGAAGCTGATAATTTATTTTATATTGTACGAGCGATGAAGTGAATCTGAATTTTGATATGACTATATTGGAGTTACTATTAGACAATAATAAGAATATGTAGCTAAAACATACGTTAATTATAGCAAGATCTTTCTTTGTAAGAATATTTTGGACATGCTTACATAAAAGAAAACGTGAACTGACTTCAAAACTGTATGATAAATATACTGTGTCATAAATATAATTTTACACAAAAACTAAGTTGACATGTAGTTGGCGTCATCAATATATGAAAATTGTTTTTCATATTGACATTAAAACTTCATATTCGTTACAGTAAAAAATTAAAATACCTATGCTCTTTCGATTTATTTATGTTAAGTTTAGTTTAATAACACATAAATAAAAAATACATTTAATATAGAGGCAGTCGTGGCGCAGGGGCACAAGAGTGTGACTGTAACGCGGCAGTTATTGGTTCGATCTCCGCTCGAAAAAATAAAATATTTATTTAAATTTTTATTTTCATTTCTTTGCTTCGATCTCAAGGCAAAGTGCGGCGTTGGGTTCCGCCCCTCAACACGCAATGCATCCAGAATTCGGCGGAAAGTGGTGAACGAAGTTCTTAACACTAGGTTCCCTCTGCCTACCCTGCCGTGTCTGAGATACGGCGAGAAGCTGCTTAATTTAATTTTTATTTACTTAATATACTGCAGCACTATTAACCTATTTATAATTATTTGTATACTATATAACAATACATCCTGGAAAGAAACAAAAAATATGTTAAAATTTCATAACACTTGGCCTAAAGTCAAGAACACTGAATTTTCCGCCATTGACAAATTGCGGCTCATTTTCAATTGCGTGCACATCCATAGTGATGCGCCGACATAATACTAAACGCGAACTTGGCCCGGTGTCACAACCCGCGCCGCTATATATACCACGGTAAACTCTTCTGGAGCATAGTCACTCTTGGCTTCATCATCAACTCATCCAAACAACAATGGCCTTTAAGGTAAAATATAATCTCAAGACTTATTATTTTTTTTCGATTTTTAATATAGTTAAAGATTTTTTTATGGAAACGATAAAATTTGACATTTTTATTGGATAATAAATCTGACAACTGATATTATTGTTATGAATAGGACAATTTATATAAAAATCTAAATTATCAAATTTACTAAATTTACAAAATGCTCCATATCATAATCAACTTTCAATATATATATTTAATATATAATTTAAATCAGTACTACAGTTAAGCTAATTGTGATGCAGGAGACGACACACGTCCGTCCTTGACAACTATTTACACGCCTTCTTAGTAATTTCCCCGTGCTCGGTTTACGCAATCGCTCTAGTGTCATCCTCATGAAACTGTGTCACTATTTCAAGTACGCTGTCTATGACAAACGAATGTGACCATTATCTGTTCTTAATGCAATCTCTAAAGTCATACAAGTTAAAAAAAATATTTATTATATTTCAGATCGTCATCTTCTCCTGCCTCGTGGCTATGGCTCGCGCCAGTCCATCTATCGCCGTAGCCGCGCCACTTGCAGCGGCTCCCGTTGTCGCAGCACCAGCAGTCGCAGCCAGACTCGAAGAATTCGATCCTCTTCCACAATACAGCTTTGGTTACAACGTTGCTGATGCACTCACTGGCGATTACAAGAGTCAACAAGAACAACGTAATGGTGACTTAGTACAAGGATCGTACTCGCTCGTGGACCCTGATGGCACACGCCGCGTTGTTGATTATTCCGCTGACTCTGTTAACGGATTCAATGCGGTCGTGCGCAAAGAACCTTTAGTAGCCGCTGCTCCAGCCGTCGTCGCCGAACCCGCGGTGGTACCAGCTCGTATTGCTGCTGCTCCAGTTGCTGCAGCCCCTCTTACCGCCGCCCCCGTTTTTGCCGCCCCAGTAGCCAAATACACAGCTGCATACACAGCCCCATTGGCTTACTCAGCGTACAGTGCCCCAGTAGCAAAAGTAGCGGCATACAGTGCGCCATTCGCTTACTCGGCTCCCGTTGCCAGATATGCTGCATACTCTTCACCTTTGATAGCTGGCAGATACGCAGCGGCTCCAGTGGTAGCTGTCTAAATATTTGCTATATACAATTATGACTGATTTCTCTCTATATTTGGCCAATAAATTTTTTATTTGTGACAAATTTACTGTGTTTCATTGAATATTATAATGAATCTTTCAACAGTTTCGTGAACATTACAAAATTAAATATACTTATTATGTGTACAGTCAACACACGATAGTAGTGAAATTTGAGAAAATGAGATAAATGAAGTTTATTATAAAATGTTTTTTTAAAAAATAAAAGTTTTTTACCATAACATTTTATAATAACCTCGCTCGTGAATTAGTTTACGTGGACTAAAAATTGTAAAAAAAAAACAGTTTAAAAATTTCGATGGGACCATACATGATTATTAAAATAGGATTCACACATATTCTATAATATCCCATTAGCTTCACGCCGTACCCTGTATATAGCAAGGTACACAGAGGGACCTTAATGTTAAGACACTCCGTTATCCAATTACCACAGATTTTTTGCAAAAGTCTATGAATTCCCGTACAAAATGTAAGGTTTGCCAAAATATAATAGTGAAAACTGGAATACAATAAATAGTTAAAACTAGTAAGCCGTTCGTGAGATTAGCATGCTCAAACGCTCAGACAAGCCGACAAACAGACAAAAAATAAAAATAATTGTTATGTTCTGTTACACTGACAAATGCCCGCAATAATAAGTTTTTTTCATACATGTACCCAAATACATCAGCCATCATTTACAATTTTATTGTATCGATAATTTGTTTAATTTCTATTTTTATTGTTGAACAAATAAGTACAAAACATTATATTTATTGACAAAATTTATTTTATTTTTATTGGAGGCGGTTTATTGTTATTATTTTTTTGTTTATTTTATTTTTAAAACTGGCGTTTAATCTGTATACTGTGGGTGCCAAAATGTCACGTGTTAGTAAAGAATCTCATAAAAATTATATTTTTTGACATATATTCTTAGCAATAACTAAATAAATATTTACTATGGAGGAAAAACCGTTATATGGTGCTTTAACCGTGTATCGCGAAAGAGGAGCATATTTACGACGACTTGAGCAATTTGAAAAAGCTAAAGCTTCTTATGATGAGGCCTTCAGAAATACACAAGATGATGTACGTACACTCACTGGTCGAAGTCAAGTTTGTGCAGATGCAGTTCAACCGATTCAAGCATACTCTGATGCAGAACTTGCTCTTATATTAGAACCTGGTAATATGAACGCCCGAAACATGCAAGCTCGTGCCATGTACACCATGTCCGATTTTGAAAAGTCTGTTGTAATGAATTATAGGGGAGCTAGACATCGGCATCAGCCTCCTTACTTTGTAGAAGGCGTTAATCAAGGAATCGAAACAATCCAAGACTGCATTGGAGTTAATGCAGGTAATGTCATGGTAGAATTTTTACCTTTAATAAAACGTAATGAAAAAGATCGAGTTGATGAGGACGAACCACAAAAACATCAGCATGTATCTAGAATACCGAAACCGATGAAAAAACGAAAGCTCACTCAAATGGAAGCTCGCAAGCATCTTACTTTAGCGCGTGTTTTAGCTATGAAGTATTTAGGACCGATGGCATATGATAAGTTTTTCTTACAGGAGCTTATGGAAGATCAACGACTTAAGTCTGCGAATTCAAGGGGAAGTATAGAATTAAAATCTTTTGTTAAAGAAGTATTAAGATCTCTTAGTGAGAGGCAAGATATGTTACGGGCACAAAGACCATATTATACAATAAAACTTTCTGAAAAAGCGGAGTCAAAACATCAAAATAAATATAAAGAAAATGTTTTAATAAAAGAACGTGAAATCGGTGCACGGACAGCGGAAAGGCTTTTAAAACAAATAGAAAAAAGCTTACGCGCAAGTCGTGTTATGGACTTAATAGCACAAGCAGAGCGAATGCAACAATTTTTGGATGGTAAAACACCGAGAACATTACCAGACAAAGAAGTATACACAGATCGTCTATATCGCGCCGTCGGAGAGGCATATTTGTTACAACATCGTCTATCATATACTCTAAGCGAACGTGGAAATCGACGCCGTATTGCTTTCTTGATGGGTTTGCCTGTCGGCAGACCTACCTCATTTGATTCTGTAATGGCTAACTATCCTTATAAATTCATTGATATAAAACAAGCAACTGCAAAAGTTATTGCAGTGTTAGAAATGTGTGAAAATTCAACAATGAAATGTTGGCTAATGTATGAGATTGCTCGTCTATTGTGCACTCAAAAAAATTACGCACTTGCTAAATTCTATGCTAAACGATGTCAACGGGAAGCCCAAGAAATAAGCAATGTTACGTGGTGGTTAAATGGGTGCTTCGTCCTTATGAGTGGTGATATGCAACAAGGTAATTCTAACGAAGTTCGTGTTCAGGTTGAAGAAGCTTATGAATATTCAAAGAAATTACAAGACCCCGAACGTGTTCAAGCGTTCTTAAGTAAATGTGCAGAAATGGCGGCAGAAACAGTGACTGCAGACGAGAGGAAAGCTATAGTACAACGTGAAAAACAAATTTTAGCTGTTATGGATGAAAGCCAGCGCGTCGAAACGCAAGTATTGTTCAAAAGGATGTCCACCGTACCGCCTGGAAGGCGTTTTTCAGTTTTGCCTCGTAAAGCAGAAGCAGGCGAGAAACCAGCAGAACGTAAACGTCGACTTCAAAGAGGGTTATCAGTTATTCCTGGTCCGGAACGGGCTCTACCACCCCCACCCAAATCTGACACTCTTGGATTCCAAGTTTTTGACATTTAATTTGTTTTCATAATGTAAATTCTTTTATATTTTTTAATTAAGTTTGGAAAAACTGTATTAAAAAGAGATATGTCTACAATAAAAGCTGCGCCCATAGTATTGTTCTTCTTGAAATCTACATCTAAATTCTAATAATATATATATATTTTTTTATAAAAATATATTAGACGCGTATTCTGTTACATTTCTGTTTTATTTTCTTTAATCATTTTTTCTGTAAGTCTTGAGGTTATTTTTGAAAT
>JAATLQ010037287.1:0-51100 GCA_013421005.1 Heliconius erato x Heliconius himera | reverse complement strand
CACGCTTTTCAAAGCTTACTGTACTTCTTTTTATACGGGCAGTCTGTGGGTCAACTATACCCAGAAATCGTATAGCGCGTTGCGTGTTCAATACAATAACGCCTTCAGGGCATTGTTGGGGCTGCCGCGGTACTGTAGCGCCTCGAGTATGTTCGCGCACGCAGGGGTCGACAGTTTCCCGGCCATTCTTCGTAAAAAGGCAAGCTCTCTTTTAAGGCGAGTCCGCGGCAGCCGCAACAATATCTTGAAGGCTATCGCCGACAGTGGGGACTGTCCACTGATCTGGCATATGTGTGACATTACCAAGTCACTATTAGTTATTAAGTACTAACACTAGATATTAAGCTTTATTGTATTTTACTAACACTTATGGATCATTGGTTGTCCGATTAATAAACATTTTTATTTTTATTTATTTTATATCATAAAAAGGGAAATATTTATATATATTCTTGTTTTTAGATTCACGCTGGTGCGTAAATATAGTCGGGTAGATAGAGGAAACTTAGTGTTAAAACACTCCGTTCTCCACGAACCATCTTATTTTCAAGATATTACGTGTTGAGTGGCAGTGGCATCGATATAATAAAAATAACTTATTCTCCGAAATGGGAATTTAACGCAAAACCGTCGTGTTTACAGTCAGATACTGTTTCGCTTCGCCACAACGGCCTCAAAATTAATGAAAGTATTCATCGAAAATGTATGTTTTTAATTTTTCTTTTTATTGTTATTTATTCAAATCATTATGGAATTCTACTTTAAAAATATGATATTTAAAATAATATATCGACAAATATTACTACGTATTGCACATCACTAAAGACGATGCTAAAGGACAGAAGTGGTGATTTTGCGACACATATAAAGGGAAGCTTTTGTTTCAACGTTCGTTCAATTTAGAGCATTTTTTTTATTTAGAGGGGAGTTGCTTTCAGATACTACTTTCTACCCCATATAAGTTATAAGGGGACCTTTAAAAATTATTAAAAAATGAATAAAAAGTACACAAATTTTAATTTATAAAATATCTTCTCCGTTATAGTATTTGTTTATATTTTTTTTTGGTTTCCCCTTTGTATTCTGAATAAAGCAGGGCAGAAAGAACCTAGTGTTAAGTCACTCCGGTCTCCGCTTTCTGTTCAATTTTCAAGACATTGCGTTTTGAGTGACGGACAGGCTCAATGTCGCGTTTTATCTTGTTACGAGAGCGAGGAACGAAACTAAATCATTAACTCGGTTTAAAATCGCACCAACAGTAAAACTTGGAGTTCTATGACTCAAACCAATAGTTATGAATCCTGGTGAAAACTTTCACTTTTTCTACTTTTATGCGGGATAAAGCGTGAATTGAAGTTATGAAATTAAATCAGCTTCACGCTGTATCTCGCACACAGCAGGGTAGGCAGAGGGAACCTAGTGTTAAGACACTCCGCGAAAAGTGGGAACACTTTTCGCGGAATTCTGTGATTTACTGGAATATTTGATTCATTGCGTGTTGAGGGACAGTACTTTACTTTTTAAAATGAAAGAGAAGGCAAAGGAGAATAAAGACACAAGTGACTAATCACTATTTCTTATTTACGTACTGTTTTTATTCCAGAATAATTGCGACTCAATAACAGATGTGCCGATTGCGTTCATTGAAATTGATACCTAAATGGGCACCGTTCATTCACGAGAAAATGTTTTGACATTGTAGATCATTTATAATTAATGCGTCTATTTATATAACACTATTCCGTTTATTTTATTTTTTTTACATTTTTAAAGTGTTATTCCACACTTAGGAAATCAGCTTCTCAACTCAACGCTGCGCTTAGCCTCAATACCAGAGCGAAGAAAATGGAAATATAAATTTGAGTAAATTATGTCATCTCCTCGAGTGGGGATTGAACCCACAAACAGTCGGTTTTACAGTCACACTTCGTGCCGCTGCGCCACGACTGGCCTCACACTAGGAAAGAAAAATACTTATTAAGAAAACAAATTAAAATTTTGAACAGAGCGGGATTTGAACCCGCGCCTCATTGGAATCCATCCAAGTATTGCTTAGTTGGTTTTGGTTTGGTTCTTTAATTATGGCGTTTCGAGCGTGCCGATATTGCTTAGTTAGTAGGTCAGACTTTGGACGTTTTCCAACAAGACGTGGGTTCAAATCCCGGGTACGTTCAACATTTTCATACGTTTTCTTAATAAGTATTATTCCGTATCTTTGCGACTGACAGACATCAAACAGCCTAACTACTCGGCGTTGAACGCTAAAATTGAGACACTCCTTTTTAACTTCTTACTCGGTTTCGAAATATTTATTTAATGCCGCTATACACGATTAAATGACGTGCTGAATCTTGTCTGTATTTATTTGTTTGTTTTAGGGATTCACCGTCTGTCTGTATCCCGTTCTCTAGCAGGGTAGACAAAGGGAACCTGAAAATGTAGTGTTGAGACAGTCTGTGTCTATTAGAACCTTTATCTTCCGTTTTTCCAATTTTTGGCGAATTTTCGAGGCATTAGGTTTTGAGTGATGAAACACAACCCCGCGTTTTGCCCCGTTTCCAGAGCGATGCAACGAAAATATTAAAATTTAATATTTCCAAGCGGGAATCGAACCCACAATCTGTTGCGTTTATAGTCGCATGATTCCTCCTCTGCGCCACGACATGTCTCTTAGTCTTGTCAAAGTAGAGAACTGAACATTTTTCATTTTCCCAAATGCAAGATCGAACCCACAACCATCGCGTTCGCAGTTAAAGCCTTTCTCTTTCAACTTTATAAGTATCCAAAACGGTTATAAATTAAGTTATATCTATAAATCACGTATATTTTTATCCGCCTTAAGAATGCAAAGCAAAAAATGTACACTTGCCTCGCGCGTTAAAGCATTTCTTTCTTTTTGTTCAATCTTTGTTTTAATTTTTGTTTGTTTTAATACAAATTTTTCATTTTCTAATTTTCTCTGGTATGCAGAGCACGGCGTTCACTTGCGCCATTCAACACATAATGTCTTGAACATTTGAAGGAAAGTAGGAAACGGAGTGTCTTAACACAGCTTCTATATGCCCTTTATGTTATGGAAAAAAGCGAAGCGGATTATTTTTAAATAATTAATATTTTTAAGAAAAAAAAATCCGTTCTTCATGTGGGTCTCAAATTTAAAAGAAGTGAAGATAGTTATTATACTCCGCTCTCTATTTTACGTATTAAACTATTTAGTGTGGCGGAACTTAACGCTGCGCACTAAACTCCTCGACAACAGCAATAAGTATAACTTGAAAAAAAAAATCTTAAGGATCGAACCCACAACCAATAGTTTCTGGGACTGTCCCACTGAGCCTCTATAGCTAAAGAGTTCCATTGTAAATATAATTTCCGTATCATATTGTAGGGTACAATGACCTAAGGTGTGGTCTGTATGCGCTAATAAATAGATCACGACTGTACGTCACGGGTCACAGGTTTGTTTCCGCGGGCAGTTTCATTGTTAGTAAAAGTCCAATTAAACGATCCTATTGCCTTATATTTGTTGAATGGGAAAAGAGGCGCTATTGTGACGCAGTTGAGGCAGTCTGTCTGTACAAGGGTTGGTTTTGGGTTCAATTCTTGGATTATTGGTAATTTTGTGGTCTAATATGATAAAGTGCAATGCTATATACCCAGAACTTCTATATTTACTAATATTATAGAGCTGTTTAGATTGTGCTAGAGTGTTTGTTTGTTTAATCGCGCTTACCTCAGGAACTACTTTTTTTTTTGCTTCACGCTGTATACAGCGGGGTAGGCAGTGTGTTCCCTACACAATGTAAATACACTCCGTTCCCCACTTTCCGCCGTATTTTTCCAGGCATTGAGTGTTGAGTGGCGGAACTCAACGCCGGGCTTTCATCTCGGCCAGAGTGAACATATTAAAAATGAAAATATTAATAAATAATAATAAATTTCTCTGGATGGGAATCGAACCCACAACCGTCGCGTTACACTCACTCACGTAAAATATAGCATATTTTATTTAATTTCACCACAGCTCTTGTCATTTGCTTTATGCAATACGAATATATATTATTCTGACATTTTCACGTGATCACGCAAGCTATAACGCCACCTGGGGTCTTTATAAGTATTATTTATAGATAACGAGTTGAGTTATTGGAAAATAATAATATGGTGTTTTACTTTATTATATTTTATTATATTTATTATATATCCAAGATTTTCTAAGAAAATGTTGTCATCGTTAAGTATAGATGGGTGCTAGTTCGAATTCAATTTGGAGGAATAATAATATTATACAAAATATGTATACATCACAATGCCGTGAGTGACTTGACACCACGTACACTCTATCGTCTACTAAACCGGAAAAATAAATATAATAATGATCCTCAGGGGGAAACAAAGATGATTAATATACAATATATTAATTTATACCCCTAGTGGGAATCGAACCCACAATTTCTCATTTATAGTAAGCCATATTTTATTTTTAACAGTAAACGCTCCGCGACGGTACTGGATTGTCACTGGAATTAATTATTTTTATTTCCTTGTTCTGATAAAAAGACAAGGTTTGGCGTTGAGTTACGCCATTCAACATTCAATGTCTCAATGTGACTCAACCTACCTTAAAATGCGGGACACTTGCTTTTTTCACTTACAGCGTGAAACTTCAAAATCTTATATTATTTGATCGTAAAATTATCTAAAACAAAAGATGCCGCCATATTAACCTTAAAACTTCAGTAAAGAATTTAAAAAGAAAAAATATTACAAGATTTACAATAAAATCATGAGCTCATGACATTGAAGAATTGCATTCTGTCATTATACTTAAATAAAGTAAAAAAATATTAACTTGGCTGTCTCACTGCCAAATCCAATAATAAAAATAATAAAAATATTGTTTTAAAAAACTTTCACTTTATAATTACATATGTAATATTTTATGTTGGTATTTATAGCGCAGGTGATGTGAGACGACAGTAGCGGGTTAGATTATCACTCAGTAAAATTATATACTAAAAACATTTTTGTTTCCTTACCTTGCTTTCGATACTATATGACTCTAAAAGTAATTTAAAATAATTAAACCCAAAGGGGACCCCAAAGCACCAGTCTCTCAACCTAGTTAGAGTAGGTAACTATATACAAGTCCCTTCAGAAATGGAATGGTGAATCTCAAAAATATTTAAACAAATTATGATGGAACTTAACTCCTTAAATTTGATTATAATAATAGGTTTAAATTTTAAAAAATCATCTCGACATCGACTTTTTATTAATGGAATATATTAAGTTTAATTTTGCTCACTATTAAAAAAAGGCAAGGAATAAAGAAAAAAAACAAAATTATGAAATCATTTCTAATCTACAAAAAAAGGCTGACACTATTCTCTCCATCTACCCGTTAAAACAAATCACCAATAAACAAAAAAAACATGACGAATTTAATTTATATTCTGAATGCATGTGTCGTCTCGATTCTGGCCAAAATAAATAGAATGAACAAACCACAGCGGAGTTAATTCAGGTTTAACGCCATACGCAATATGCGTGATTGGTCCATGTGTCAATTTGTATGTCCATTCCAGGGGGTGATAGGGGGACTGTGAGTTTTGTTATATTTGAGAACTAATCAATATATATTTGAAAATAATAGGCACAAACATCCAAAATATAGCTTAACATTACGTTCCTATGTTCCTTCTGTCTTCTCTGCTATGTGCAGTACAGTGCAGCATTCACACATTTAAAAAAAACTAATAAAAATATAAAATACAAAGTGCGGAATTGAGTACCGCCACTAAAAACGCAATGTCTCAAATAGATACTGAGATGAAGATAAGATTATAGTACTAAGGGCCAGTTTCACCATTGGGTGATAAATCCTTATTTTTCGGATAAGCTATATATTATAATCTTTGATTTGATTATTATAATCTTTGATTTCACAGGTCTCAAATAGTGATATCTATTAGATACACATTTGACACATGCATTTAATTTTTACATACTTATTTGTAATTTAAAAATGTAACAAATATGAATTATTACCTACTATTGTGTTCATTAATATGAGGATTATTCTCGAAAATATAAGAAAGAGTTACTTTGTATTTTCATTCTCTGTCTGTGAGATAGCATTAATTATTAGATTACTATCTTAAACTTCATTCGTAACCGGTGAGATTGGCCCTAAGTGTCTTGTCACTTGGTTGCCTATATGCTATATGAAGCTGAAGACAAAAGTTATAAAAATAGAAAAGAAGATTACAATATAAAGAAGAACATAGTAAAATATTTAATTCACAAAATAAAGTTTTAACTTAAAAAATGTTTAACTTCAACTACCCTCAATTTCCATTCCCAGATATAAATTTTAAATACAATTGGTAAAAAGTAAAAAATCGTGGCCACACTACACTTCGTTCTAGTTTTTTAATTTTGTTCACTTTACGTACTGTAGCGCACAGTTTGGTTTAGCTTTATTGACCTGCAATGTATTTTTCATGTGAATTGGTAATTTACGTGTGTTTCGTGTATTTTTGCTGATGTTTTTTTGTTACTGATTGGTATTTATTATTTGAAACATACTAAAAAAAATGCGAGCGCTTTTTATAGAGTGGAAAATGGGAAACAGAATGTTATGGGAACACTAGGTTCCTTCTGCCTATCCTAATATGCTTGAGGCTGCTTAGGTATTTTTTTCAGTTTACCTTACTCGCTTTCATTACGTAAAATGTTAAATAGATATTCTCTACTGCGTAGAGAGCAGAGGATTTAATATATATTTTTTTAAGCTACCCGCCATTTTCTGTTCATAGCAGAGTGAGGGCGAGGCAATCTAATGTTATGACAACCCGTTCCATCATTATAACCGTTCCGTTCCCCACTTTCCGTCTATTTCTGGAGGCATTGCGTGTTAAGTGGCGGAACTCAACGCCGTGTCTTGCCTCGTTACGAAAGAGAGGAAACAAAAATATCAAATATTTAATTTCCTCCAGTCAGGGAATTGAACCTACTACCTGTCGCGTTTACAATTGCAAGCTTGTGGCCCTGTGTTTCGACTGGTCTCGTATTTTAAATATAATGAAATTTAAATATATCAAACCCACAACCATCGCATTTCTAGTTTACTCCACCACGACGCCCTCAACTAACTGAACATTCTATAAAATATGCTAATGGCTATTACAAAGGTGTTCTTGAATAAACTTTTAGTTGTGTTCATCTCATCAACCGTCCGTTACAATATCTATCTATCTATCTATATATCTATCTATATATATATCTATCTATCTATCTATAATAATAATTTACAATCTTCGGAACTATGGACCGTCTTAATTAAGTTATCTTTTAAGTGAGGGTGGTAATTGTGCTTTTAAAACAGGGCTTTCGCTGACAGAGAAGCATTTCGACACAAGTGCTGATTGGCTTAGATTGTCAACGAGAATTTTAGTACTTTATAAAATATAATTTTAGCTTGTATTAAAATTTTGTAAAACTTACCGTCTTCCCTAATAAGAGGTTATCAATTTGATTGTATTTTTAGAGATAAAAAGTAAATTTATTCACATATAAATAAAGGATGTGGCACCCTAGATAATTATATAATTGCAAACATGATTGAGACAACATTTAAAATATTTTATTTATTTAATATCGTAAATCTTACTTCTTAAAATATAACATCCTCTTTAATATTTTAAAAAATCAAAGAAATCTTAATATATATTTAAAAAATTGTAAATTTCGTCCAGATCCGGATAGAACTTTCTACAATAACATTCAAGAGAATTCAGGTGAAACTTCTAGTAAATTTTGTCTTCATAATCTAAATTCATGAGGCCAGTATTGACGAAGAGGCATAAACAAATGCGACAGGTTGTTGGTTCGATTCCCATTCGAGAAAATGAAATATTTACCATTTTCATCGCCCTGGTATCGACTTTAAGCGCGGCGTTGAGTTCCATCACTCAATATTTAATGCCTCCAGAATTATATATTATATAGGTTCCCTCTGCGTACTCTGTTATCTGCGGGATACAGCGTGAAGCTAAACATACAATCTAAACTCTAAGCTAATAAAATCAAAATAGGTACAATCGCACACGCAATAACTTAAAATTTACAACGTTCACTCACATATCTCATTTGAACAGCTACAAATAATAGATTAGTAACTTTATTTTAGTACCGTCTACTGTGTAAATATGCAAGCGGTAGTATTATGAATGCGTGCTTTATATGAGTTTATTTATTTTTAGTTAGTTATTATATCAGTTAGTTAGTTAGTGCTAACTAAATAACGAAGTGTAAAAAAATAACTAACTGAAAGGATTTCTCTCTAATTTATTAAGTTCAGAGAGAAGCTGTTGTAAGTAGTGACTCCGTTCTCCACTTTTTAGTCATTTAAAGATACTGTTAAATTACTATCACTATACTTATCCACTTATATGACTTTCTTTTTATTTTATTATTTATTTATTTTAACTTAACTTATCTTAGCTTCACGCTTTAACCCTAGCAGGGTAGTCCGAGAGACCGGACGCCAAATATTACGGTCTCTACATTTCCCTTTTTAGCCTCATACACTGTCATCAACCTCTTCATACATGCCCTCCAGGGGATCCTCATGTTTTTACGTGACCTTCCTCCACCATCCTCCTCCATCTTTGATTCTGTGTTTTGGAAGGTCAACCGAAGTCTCTCTCTACCTCTCTTACCGTTCACTTTTCCATCATAAATCTTTTTTGCCATTCTTTCATCACTCAATCGTTCGACGTGCCCAAACCAGCTCATTCTTCTTTATTCTCACCGTGACGTCCTCGCGAGGAGGACAAATAACTTAACAAATAACTTTGTTTTTATATGAAATCAAATTTGGGCGGAAAGCAAGGGAAGGAACACATAAACACTAGGTTATTTTTGCCTACGCGGGGGAAAGTCTTTTCTCTATTACAGTGCTATTAGAGCACAATTAGTTACCCGCTCTACGCCACGCATATCAGAGTAGACAGAAAGAAACTAGTAGTAAATTATTCTGTTCCCTCTTTTAACTTAATTTTCAAAACATTGCATTTTTTCAGCTAGGCAGTGATTTGAAGATAACACTCCATTCTCCACTTACAGCCCATTTTTTGAGACATTTAATGTTAAGCGGTGGAATTCAACGCCGCACTCTTATCTATTGACCAGAGCTAAGAAATAATATACATATTTATACATATAAAATACCTTTTGACCTCAATACTAAATCAGTTTTGTCAGTAGTGTGACGTGACGGCTTATCATAATGATGTAAATGGACATAGAAACATGATAATAACTAATGCTCTATATTGATTGATCCACATGACTGTACTACAGTGTTATTGTTTAATTTATTTACCTTGTATTTGAATGCTTCTAAACTATATTTTAAATGATATAGTATAATGATATAATATATTTAGTTTCATTGAATACTATGCGGAGTTTTGGGTGGAACTTAACACCGTGTTTTATTTTGTCTAATATACATATGAAAAGATCTTAAATTAAGCATACACTCATTAGTTTTTTATGTACCTAAGACGCAAACGTGAGAAAAAGGTAAAACAGCTTAAAGCTGTAAATTTAACAGAGTCATATCACACTGTGTTCTTAATTTTTTCCTAAACATCATAATAATACGATATAAATACTATCTCAAAATCAGAATCGAATCCAGCACCAACTAATACAATCACAAACTGACTATATCATCAATAATCTAACTTTTATACCACAAAGTGGAAAGCTTAATCTTATATCCGGAGAACGAGAGCACTATAAATTCACAGAGGGACCCGAGTGGCGTTGGGAGAATTAAATAAAATCCACCATAACGAGGCAAAGCCGTAGTTCGCTATTTAATTATAAATTTATGAACATCGTGGAAAATGCAAACCTAGGAAACGTTACACGGCTGTATAATATAGTCTTATATATATACAGGGTGGAGTGATAACTTATGATTTGTTTAGTTTCACGCTCTATCACGTATGTAGCTGTGTAGGCAGAGGGAATTTGGTGTTATGACACTCCGTAATCCAAGTTTCGAAATATTGTTGTGCTGTGACTCTCCGATTCTCAATTTTTGGAATATTGCGCGTCGAGTGGCGGAACTCAACGCCGCTCTTTATCTTGTGAGGGGATAAAATAATTAATACCCCCCGAATAGGAACCAAATCTACAATCGTCGTATCGTCAATACTCCTACGTGATCTTGAGATAATTCGTGTTGAAAACAGGACAACAAAGTGATCCTATGATACGGAACCCCCGTTTTATACTTATTTGTCATGGAACCTTAAACAAAAATTCGAACCTACAACCCTCCCACAATTAGACTCCAAAGCTTCATTAACATCAATATTAACAAGAAACTTAGTAAAAAATTCATTTTCGACCCGCTTTTCCCATCTTTGTGCTATACTGGTAGATATCTATCTATATATCTATATAGAGCAGTTGCAATGCCGGCTCTGGTTAATTAAGACAGTGTACCGAGTGGCACTTACAGCGTATTAAATAAATAATGGACGACGTATTTGAGGAGAGGATTTTCTGCAAAGTTGTTATAATAAATTTTTGATACTCCGGCTCGGGGTATGGTTGGTGGAAACGGTGGTTGTGAATTCGAATTTTGTTAGTGTATTTTTTTCAGCTTTACGGGTGTTGTGGGGTTGGCAGAGGGAAACGAGTGTTGGGACACTCCGTTCCCAACTTACCGCTGAATTTTGAGACGTTGAGTGTTGAGTGGCAAAAGTGGAAACTATTTTTTTATTATTTGAAGCACTTCACTTTCCGCACAATTTTGAAACTTTGAATGCATGTTGTTCTTTTCCTGATATTTGTTTTTCTTGTTGTACAAAAAAAATCTGAATTATAAAATAATATTAAAATTGTTATAATATAAAAAGAACCAACCGTCACACGCAATTTTGCTTACGTAACGTAAAGATGTAAACTGGAAAATCTCTTTTTTTCCAATAGGAAAGTCCAAAAATCCTCTTTCCAAGCACCTGTAGAGGATATACTCTCTAACCTACCTACACCACGTGCCAAATTTCAACTTTCTAATTCCAGTACATACGTTTTTCCGTTGTCTGTCAGTCACTCGGTAAGGCAGGATAATTCTATATACATACATAAATGAAATTAAATTAAATCAGCTTCACGCTGTATCCCGCACACAGCAGGGTAGGCAGATGAAACTTAGTGTTAAGACACTCTGTTCCCCACTTTCCACCGAGTTTTGGAGGCATTGCGTGTTGAGTGGCGGAATTCAACGCCGCGCTTTGCGCGACACCAGAGCGAAGAAATGAAAATATAAATGTAAATAATATTTAATCTCTTCGAGTGGGGATCGAATCCACAACCAATCGATTTTACAGTCACACTGTATGCCCCTGCGCCACGACTGGCCTGCCATACTATACACATACAGATTAAACTCCATCACGTAACCAATTTGGTTACACATCGGTGCTAATTAAGTGGTAACTGCTGTACTGATGTCACACGATTGCTCTTTATTGATTACTGCGGTTTCGAATTCCGATTTAAATTGGACGAAAATTCCACTACGGTATGTGGTATTATACGTTTTGGAAATGAGTTTTTTTTCTGGTCACAAGTTCTATTGCCATATTAAATTAAAAAAATTACAGCTTGACTGATTGGGAAAAGCTAAAACTGTTCTTAGGATTTTTGTAGTGATTGTAATATCCAGTTACTTATTAAGAAAACGTATAAAAATTACTAACAACATAAATAAGTTGTAGCGAGCGTATAAGAATTTCGACGTAGCTCGATAAGAACGTATGGCTTAGTTGGTCAGAGCGCTTGGACGTTTTCCAAAGAGGCGCGGGTTCAAATCCCGCTACGTGAACGTAGAATTTTAATACGTTTTCTTAATAAGTGTTAAAAATAATATCAAGTTGTTTTTAGGAGTTAGGAGCTAAGAATAGTGCCTGAGATTTCCAACCCAAGTGCAAGTTTAAGAGGCCCTTTTCAAGCTTCTCTCTTCTTCTTTTTGGGTGCCTCTTCAATCCTGAAGGTAAACTCTATTCTGTAGCTAAATGGAATATTTGTTCCACGGATTTTATCCATCCAGGATGTTACTCATCCACGACATTTCCCTTCCACTTTACCCATCGTAATGAGCTTAAGCAAACTATATCATTCTATTGGTATTTCTAGAACGTAGTTAACTAGTGTTAAGACACTCCGTTCCCCACTATTTCCCCGAATTTTTGAGGAATTGTGTACTGAGTGGCGAAACTCAACGCCGCGCTTTGCCTCGACACCAGAGCGAAGAAATAGAATTATAAATTTAAATAAATATTTCGTTTCTTCGTGCCCTTGCGCCACCTGCCTCTCTATTATAAGACAATATTTATTAAATAAAATAATTTTTCTATATACAAAAACCTAAATAATATTTCATCCCAGATATGCCAACAAATGTCTCCTTTAGTAAAGTGCTGAAAATTTATAGTAGTATGATGTTAATTGGCCTTCTAATAATATCCGTGTTGTATAATTACACTATAAACGTAAAGGATGTCGTCAATTTTAGTAGTATAAATAACTACTATTGCTCTTCAGCTTCACGCTGTATCTCGCACACAGCGGAATAGGCAGAGGGGGGCCTAGTGTTAAGACACTCCGTTTTCCCATTTTCCGCCGAAATTAAGGGTAGAGGAGCTCAAGGTCGTGCTTAGCCTCGATACAAGATCGAAGAAATGAAAATATAAATTTAAATTAATATTTCATTTACTCGAGTGATGATCGAACCCACAACTAGTCGCGATTACAGTCACACACTTGTGCCCTTGCGCCACTACTGATCTCAATATCTATTATAGTGCTATTTAAAAATATTATCAAAAGCACAAGAGTGTGTGCGTAGACTGTAACGCGACGGTTATGGTTTCGATCCCGAATCGGGGTAATGAATGAATTATTTATTTGCTGGAACTAAGGCAAAATTCCGGCGTTGACTTCCGCCATTCAACACGCAATGCTCGAAAAATTGAGCGGAAATCGGACAACGGAGTATCTTAACATTAAGTTCCTGCTGTCTCCCCTGTTATATGCAGGGAAACAATGTGAAGTTAAATTTTTTAACTTGATGACGTCTTCTTAGACGTCATCAATTTCAGCAGTCATTTGTTTTAAAACAAAACTACTATTACTGTAGATAATATAATGTAATCGTTAAAATATGAACTCGTTTAAATATTATGAAAAGAAATAATTCATATCTATTATTATTTGTTATTTGTACTTCTATGTTATTACTTATAGAGAATAGTTGGTTCGATTGAAGGCCCTGATCTCAAAAACTACTAGTTAAATTAGATTTCATTTCCTGCTTTCGATAGCCTTCGATAAATAGGTCATACATGACTCTTTCTAATTTTCTTTGAACATGAAAGCGCAGAAGCATATAAAAGATACTTGTATTTTTTTGGCTTCACTCTGTATCCCGCACATAAGGGGTAGACGGAGGGAACCTGGAAACCTAGTTTAACTAGGACCAGTCAGTTCCCCAATATTTGCCGCCTACTGGATTTATGTATGTATATATAAAGTTTCATTATTAAAAACATCCCTACCAAGAAAAAAGTTACCCAAGTTAAGTCCAAAATTTACTTCCGTTGTCGAATAAAAATCCACATGAAAAGTAAATCAAATCTCCGCCTGACTCGTCGAGTCAAGTCTTGCAAAAATCTAGAATCTAGTTTACATACAAGGAATTAGCATTTTGGCTTGAGACCAACCAACGTCTAACTATTAGTACTATTAACATATTGATAGCGGTTATTCGATTGTACGGGATTAGCTATCTGGGTTACCTATATTGTAATGATCATCAATTATTCATATATTGCGGGCAACGTGGCAGGTTGTGAGTTCGATTCCTGCTTGGGGAAGTGTATTATAATTAAATTAAATCAGCTTCACGCTGTATCCCGCACACAGCAGGGTAGGCAGAGGGAACCTAGTGTTAAGACACTCCCATTGGGGAACGGGAGTGTCTTAACAGTCAGAAAGTCGGGACTTTTTTCCGAATTCTGGAGGCATTGCGTGTTGAGTGGCAGAACTCAACGCCGCGCTTAACCTCGACACCAGAGCGAAGAAATGGAAATATAAATTTAAGTAAATATTTCATCTCCTCGAGTGGGGATCGAACCCACAACCAGTCGCTTTTACAGTCACACCTCGTGCCGCTGCGCCACGACCGGCCTCCTATTATATTTAATATTTTTGATTTATTCGCTCTGGTAGATAAAGTTGGGAACGAAAAGGTCTGAATGGAGGACGTAGTGTATTTAAACTAAACTATAATAAGTTCCTAGGTTCCCTCGATAGCTCCCGGGATAAGCTTGCTTGATTATGAGCGGGATACAGCATTTCTTTAACTTTACGCTGTATCTCCCATTAACAGGTTAGGCTTTCTGCCTGTGTTAAGACATTCTATTAGTTACGCACTGTCCAATTTTCGAAAGCGTGTAGAGTTCCGAATCTTAACGCCGTATTTTATCTTACGAAAGCGATCTCATCTCATTTCCTCGAGATGGAACCGAAACAACAACTATCATATATATTTAACTTAATTAGTCTACATAGAAATAAAGAAAGTAGTAATACTTTCAGAACAAAGCCTTCCTCTTCCTCAGTAAACTACAAAACATTCCTTATTAAATATAGAGTTTAAACTGTCAAGAGTAGCACGCAAGTTTAACATCGGAATAAATTATATTTAATGAAGAAATTTTGTCAAAAATATACATACTTACCAGATACTTTATATCTCAATACGGTCACATAAATGTTTTCTTACCTGAAACAATAAAAAATATGTCATATAAGATACGAATAAGCTTACAAAAATAATAGGTAGAGTTCTCACTCACTGTAAAGGCGATGGTTGTGGGTTCAATAAATCGGAGGAACTATTGATAATTCCCTTCATTTCCTCGTCCTGGACGTTGTGGTACACCACTCAACACACAATGTCTTAAAAATTGGGTGAAAAATGGAAAAAGGAGTGTCTTAACACTAGATTCCCTCTGTCTACTCTGCCATATATAGAAATAATCGTGAAACTGGCTATATTACTATATTTAAAAACAAATATATAAATACTAACACAATAATCCTTATCAAATAAGATCTAGATCTACTTAGATCTAGCACTAAACTTAGTGTTCCCACTTTCATGTTGCAAAGTCATGCGGAATGAATGCGCCGGCGCCGTCTGTACACATATATCTGTCAATTGAAACGATCCGGCTCGAGCTGGTTTTGTTTTGTTTCAATTGATTTGGATGATGATGTTGATTTTATTTTATTTATATTATCAACGCGTAGTGGCATATGGACATAGATGTGGGACTTTAAACGCGGTGGTTGTGGGTTCTATTCCTACTCGCGGGAGTGAAATATTTAATATTTTATTAATTATGGGACGCAAGTGTCTTAATGGAGAAGTGTCTTAACACTAGATTTCCAGATTTCCTCTTGCTATGAGCAGGATACATAGAGTAGGCAAAGGGAAGTAGGTTGATAAGCAAGATCTCATTCTTCATTTTTAAAAATATTGATGTGAAAACATATGTTTTTTAAATAATTTAACAAAAAAAAAAAAGAAAACGAAAACTTTTCCAACAAAATTATGTTTTTTAATCCTACATAAGCTGGCTGAAACAACATAGCGCTGTAACCAAAAGAGATTTACAAAGCAATCCCGCAAAAGACCCGCGACGCTCATGACTCATGTCCACAGTATTATAAAAATGAGTGAACAAACAAGCATTTAAAAATTAGACAAATAATTAAATCATAACAGCTCCACGCTCTCTCTCATCTCGCACACAGCAGGGTAGACAGAGGGAACCTTGTGTTAAGACATTCCGTTCCCCAATTTCCGCCGAGTTCTGGAATCATCGCGTGTTGAGTGGCGGAACTCAATGCCGCGCTTAGCCTCGACACCAGAGCGAAGAAATAGAAATATAAATTTAAGTAAATATTTCATCTCCTGGAGTGGGGTGAGAAAAATACGGTTAAAAGTAACATAACCATTTGTGTTATTATATAAAGTACAAAAACGTTTCTAAAAATTGACAATAGTATAGAAAGAAGTACAACATATCGGTGTAGAAGTGCTGTATCTTTACTACTGCATCGACGGCTATGCATTGTTTTGCTTCACGCTTTATCCTGCACATAGGACAGTAAGAAGAGGAATCTCTCATAAATCTGGGAACCTAGTGTCAAGATCGTCATCGTGTCCCACTTCTCACCTAATTCTGGAGGCACGTTATGTTGCGGAACTCAACGCCGCGTAGATTCATATAGACAAATATATATATACAAATATAAGTAGATGTGTATGTATTATATTACTTCATACAATGTACATAAAATATCAATATCACAACCCGTCACTAGTTAATTTATGCACGAACACGACCTGTCCGGTTAGCGTGTGTGGTGTGAATAAAGACAGCGGGGAGCGATGGATGTGTGATAGGGATCGACATATCATAGGGAAAAGAGAGAAAGAGAGAATTTAATAAAATAAATAAATAAAATGAATCAGCTTCATAATGTGTCCCGCATTTAGCAGTGTAGGCTCGAAAAAGGAAAGCTTTGCCCAAATGGAACCGAACCCACAACTATCGCGCTTACTATCACTTACACCACCATGCCTTCGATAATGATAATCTTATAAAATAAATCTTTCATATTACTTTAGAAGAGAAAAAGTGAATTTTGTGAGAAAGATTCAAAATGGATTTTGTTGGTAATATTAACGAGCTGCCATCCGCTGAAACCTTTATATAGTGACGTTCATATAACATCGATATCTAGAGTAATATAAAAAAATATATATGTTTGTTTGTTTGTATGTTTCTTTTAAGCAAGTTTATTTTAGTTTTACTAATTTCTTCGATATCCACTTTTAGTGGAATATTGACAGACAAAATGATAAAATATATATTTCTTTCCTTTTCCTTATCTAAGATGAGCTCTAGATTACTTTCATATTAGACACACGGAAATACCTATATTGTCTTAAATTTAACCTTACATTTAATCACTATAGTTATGTTATGAAAATATTGCCTTAGTGACGCCATCCAGTCTACTCAAAGGAATCGTTATACATTTAAATAGTTTTTATTTCTCCGTTCTAGTAAATAAAAAGTGCGGCGTTGAGTTCCGTTACTTAACATGCAATGTATCGAAAATAGAGGGAAAAGAGAGGAATGGTGTTAACATTTGATTTTAACTGTCTGCTCTGCTTTATGTGAAGAAGAATGTGAAAAAAGCAGGGAGGAGGAATAGATAGTGTATAATATTTTTAGATAAAAGAATATATTGAAGCTAATGTCCCAAACGTAGCAGGGTTGACAAAGGGAACGTAGTGTTAAGGCACTCTACTCTCTACAGACATTTTTTGTTAAATGGCGGCACTTAACATCGCGCTTTGCCTCATTATTAGTTCGAACAAACGAAAATATTAATAAATAATATTTTTTGTCTCGAGCGGGAATCGAACCCACAATCCCCGCGTTCAGTCACGGCTTCATTTAGTTAATGTTAGTTATAAGCCGAATATATTACCAAATAGGGAAGTAGCAAAGTATAAAACTTGTTAAAACTTTTAAAACGACCCACTTACGTAGTTGAATGGATTTTTTAATATTATTTATAGATTTTTTAACTTACATAATAAGTTAAATAAGTTTTCAACATTTTACTTATGTTAGACATGATACAGGTAAAAAGGGACTCTAAAAAATCAATCACTTAATAATTTTCGACATCGAGCGACACTTACATGTAAAAAATATTAACGAAGGGTTTGCTAGCAGGAACTAAATCGGTGACTCCTGAAAACTGTCTTAGCACTCCGACCACTAAGCCATACGTTCTTATACTTTTTAGAAAACATATAAAAAATTGAACAGGATTTGAACCCGCGCCTCTTGGAAACCATCCATGCATTCTTATCAGGCTACGTCGAAATTTGTCTGTAGGAAGATTATTGCAAATGTCCACCAGCCAAAGGTCGCTAAGAATAATCATTTGCAAGAGAGAATGTTCCGTATTAAATATTTCAAATATTCTAATCAGGCCAGTTGTGGCGCAGGGACCCAAGCGTACGATCGTAACCCGACAGATTGTAGGTTCGATTCCCACTCGAAGAAGTGCAATATTTCATATTTTCATTTCCTCGCTCTGGTAATGAGGCAAAGAGCGTTGAATTTTGCCACACAACGCGCAAAGCGTCTAGAATTCGGCGAAATTTGAAAAGCGGAAGTATCTTAATGAGAAAGGAGTGACTTAATAGGTTCTCAGGTTCCCTCTGCCTACCCTATAACTTTCTCTCTACAGCTATAGAGCGAAGCTAAAAAAATATGACAATATAACTACATTAAAAATATTTACAAGTTTTCCAAAACTAAAAAAATTTCTAAGGAATTTTTGCTATTATTATAGAAAATTTCTGCTATATTACATTCCTATGCACCCCATCCCTACAGTGCACTCATAGCGAGTGGTCTTGTAACGACATCGATAACGAGATATATTGTTATCCTGTGGAGTTGAGTTGCCACAATTATATCTTATATTTGTAATTGTGACAGTTGTTTGTCCAGACCGTGGACGGTGTTAGAATCCAAAGAAAGAAAGAAATTCTTTTCTTTCTTTCTTTGAAAAGAAAAGAAAGGAATACGACATCTCAAGTAACTTGAGTATTTATTTTTATAAATGCGGATTTTCTTTTGTGAAGTTTTGTGTACGTGGTAGACTTGGTGCGGCGTTAGGTTTCGTTACTCAACATTTAATATATAAAAAAATGGCCAAATTGTGGAGAAAGAAGTGTTTTAACACTTTGTCTCTGTGTTCCTTGCTATAGGTGGAATAAAGCGTGAAAAAAAATATTGTAATAAAAATCTTATATAACTTTTGTTCAAGTTCCATCATCAGACCATGGGCCCATGGCCCAGCGCCTATTTCATAATATTAGTACCTTCCAATTTTAACTGAGTTTTCGAGACATTCAAGGTTAAACTTCGCCACAACTGAATAGCGACATTTAACGTAACACTTTGACCACTACAGTGGAAAAAAGGAAATAATTAAAATATAATCATTCCCCCGAGGTGAATCCAATCCACAACTATCGCGTTAACAGTTAGATTAAGGCAGCACCACTGCGCCACGACGGCCTTAAAATATAATATTTATATAGATTTCTCATACTTTTTAAATGCAAAGTACCTACTTTTAATTACGTTTCCTGAGTGCACTCGAAACTTTCATTTTACGTCGTTCCTTTGGCTAAAGAGAAAAGATCTAGGAATGTTTTTTGAAATGATGTATATTGAAATGAGTATGTCAAAGGAGGCTTATAGTTTTATGTTTAGGATACAGTTTGGAGCTGTGTCGTCGTTTTTGATGGTTGTGGGTTCCTATTCTGTGGTATATACGCCAGTTAATGGGCCAAAAATAGATTTAAATTAAAAAAAAAACATCATGCAAGCTAGCAAACTTAGTGTTTCTTTTTCCTTATTTTCCGCCCAAATTGAGAGACAACGTTGCACTATATCTTTTTGGGGGCCCATTGAGAATCGAATTCATTCCCCAAAACGGAACGGAACCAGTGCCGCAATATTTAAACTAAAATCGAACTAACACACCAAAAATAATTTATCCACCAAAAATCCACTCAACCACTGTACCTTACTGCATTCTATTCATATTTAACATTCAATATGTAAACATACCCAAAGAAAGCTCTATCCAAAGCTGAGATTAGGGCGCATTCAGACAATGGGCGACGCTATTAATCTACGCGTGCCCGCGATTTACTATGGATGGGAGAATTAATGGAAGGGACCCACGCACTTTACTATGGAACCGCATAGTTGGGAAGTATTTTAATTGTTTGTCTAAGTTTTGTTCAAGAAATGCTTGTTGAAAATTGTTTTAAGAATATTTTTTAAATCAGTAATTTAAATATTGGCGGAAAGTGGGGGACGGAGTGTTTTAAAGGTTCCCTCTGCTTACCCTGTTGTGTGCGGGATACAGCGTGAAGCTGCAAGCTCTTTTTTTATAATAATTTAAGATGGCGGCGAAATTTTAAGCTATTCAACGCCGTATACTTGTATTGCCTGGGCCTGGACTTTAGCTTGGAATAGATTTGTTCGTGAAAAGTTTCTAATGTGATTTTTTTTTATATTGAAGTTCCTACAGTGGGCACAAAACTATTCTGGGGTCAGGGTGGGCACGGACCACCTATATACCAATATTCCAATATTCCCTGAAGCTAAGAGTTATGTATATGACATGAGGACTCAAAATACTTAAAGTGATGCCTAACATATAACCTACAGCTGTCCTCGATCTTACTGTACGTTGGATTATCTAACACAAAAATAAATGTTCAAGTCGAACTAGTAGTTCCCGAGGTTAGTGAGCCAACCAAACAAAATCGCAAATTTTATCAGTATAGATAGGTTTTTCAAATAAAATTTGAACTCATACATCCCGCATGTAGCAGGGTAATCAGAGGAAGCTTAGTGCTTAGACACTCCGCTCCTCACTTCCCATCGAATTCTGAAGGTATTGCGTGCTGAGTGACGGAAAACAAACCCGCGCTTTCCACAACACCAGAGCGAATACATGAAAATATTAAATGTGTAATTTCTCAAGTGGGAATCGAACCCACTACATGTCGCTTCTCCAACGTTTAATACCTATCTCATATCATTTCCAGGCATTCTATTCTATCGACGGCATATTATTAAGCTTTATATGAACAGATATTCAGGTCAGCACGGGCGTGATCTGGACTGCACGATGGATATTAATCGACTATTATGCTGGTTTCCTGGTACATGTAGATTAATTAAACGTTATATAGATGTGGGATCGATATTGGTTATTTTCATGTATAATTAGTTTTTGTCTCTCAGAGGTTTTTGTGGTTTAGTAGTTGTTTGTTGCACAGTTTTTCTGTTTGTAGTGGTTGCAGCTTCAATTCTATATTTTGATAAAGGATTTTTTTAAGAAAAGTTTTTATATTATTTTTTTATTAAATTTTCTGTCGCAATTGGTGGTTAAGAAAATGTAATCAATTTTTCAAATCAAAAATCTTTCCTTATCTGTTAATAAGTTTCAGTATGTTATTAAAATCTTAATGAAATATTATATTTCTTAACCAAAATATATAATTGATTTTTGACGTTTTTCTCACATTTTACAACTTACGTAGACGATCTTTTTTTTTAGTTTCACGCTGTATTTAACAGATAGCAAGGTAGGCAGACCAAAACCTGGTATCCTATTAAGATATTCCGTTCACATTAAAATATTTACATTCCACACTTTCCGCCGCATTCTGCAGGCATTGCTTGTTGAGTTGAGCTCAACGACGCGCTTTACCTCTTTACCAAAACAATAAAATGAAAATATATATTATTTCATTCCACCGAATGAAAATCGAACCCAAAACCTTCCCATTTACGACCACAACGAATCTATTGACGTACAGTAAGTCTGTAAAACAGACTAGACTGCATTAATGTGTGGAAGGTTTATCCGCCCACACTTACATACGAGGAATAGCTACAGAGTCGTGTTGCCAGACAATGGCTATGCAAAACATTGTTTCAGTCGAATTACCTACAATGGATGCATTAAGCTGAAATATCTATGACTTGACATGTTGGAATTTACTAATAACATGTAATTTTTTATCAGCTTCACGCTGTATCCCGCACACAGCAGGGTAGGCAGAGAGAACCTTGTGTTAAGACACTCTGTTCCCCAATTTCTGCCGAATTCTGGAGGCATTGCGTGTTGAGTGGCAGAACTCAACGCCGCGCTTAACCTCGACACCAGAGCGAATAAATGGAAATATAAAGTAAATATTTCATCTCCTCGAGTGGGGATCGAACCCACAATCAGTCGATTTACAGTCACACTTTGTGCCCCTGCGCCACGACTGGCCTCAATAATGTTAATAATAATGATATGTTGTATTAAAGATAAAAGAGGCCGTCGTGGGGCAGTGAACGCGACGATTGTAGATTTGATTCCCACTTGGCGTAAGACAAAAAGTGGCGTTGAGTCACGCCACTCAACACGAAAAACACTAAACGGAGAGTCTTATTTCAGATACTGCTATTAGTAAAGAAGTCAGTTATGCGTTTTAACGAAACGAGGTAGTTCCCTAGTGTGTGAATCATACTTTAAAATATATTTAAAAAAATACTTCCCGTGGATACATTTTTTTACGAACCTAATCGTTTTTTATAGGTACTTGTTTTACATTACTTGTTTTATTTTCTCTAAAAGAATCAAAATGAGTAAAAAATCTAAAATAATCATTGAACTAAAAAATTATCCTGTTTTATTTTATTGTATACATTTTTTTTCCTTTACACAAAGTTAATTTAAACTTAAAATAATATATATTTTCTAAACAAATATTTTTTCCCTTCTAACAAAAATATGAAATATATCATACATCTATAAAAAACATATAATCTATGACGAGGGGACTGAGGGCTCAATCACTTTATAGAACAGATTCCTTTTTGTATAGTAACTTATTCAAGAAGCCGGACTTCCTGTACACACTGTAAGAGTAGTGTAGCTTTCATATATAATTAAGGTATTAATATATAATACATAATATAAGAAGAGGACATTATATGAATCGCGACGGCTGTGGGTTCGATTTCCAGTCGGGGCAAAGAAAAAATTAATATTTGCATTTCTTCGCTCTAGTAACGAAGCAAATGGCGTTGACTTCTGCTAGTCAACACGCAATGGCTCAACAATTGGACGGTAAGAGAACGGGAGTGTCTTAATTTGAAACGGAGTGACACAACACTAAGTTCTCAGGATTTCTTTGGCAATCCGATAATTTTTGCGTGAAGTTATAATAAAACATACCCCAAGCTTATATAAATATTGACACTATATATGAGGCCAGTAGTGGCGCAGGGGCATAAAGTGTTGTGGGTTCGATCCCCACTCGATAAGATGAAATATTTATTTACATTTATGTTTTCATTTCTTCACTCTGGTGTCGAGGTAAAGCGCGGCGTTGAGTTCTACCCCTCAACGCGCAATACCACTAAAACTCGGCGAAAATTGGGCAACGGAGTGTCTTAACACTAGATTCCCTACCTACCGTGCTATATGCAGAATACAGCGTGAACCTGATTTTTATCTATATAAAATATAACCATCCACAATTTTTCATTTGTTATTCAAAAATTGAGGTATTCTATCACTGACTCGACTGTGATTGATGGAATCCCATATGTTAAACCATAAAAACATTTATTACTTGTTTATACAAACATTATATATATTGGTTTTCGACCGTTTTAGTTCACTGTGGAATGTCTGACTGATACCTACTGTTATTTCATTTGGAGGTTACGAGCTTAAGGTTCGTATTTATAAATCGCTCTCAAATTTGAGATCAATCTTGAGATGCCGTTTTTATTTATAAATATGTAATTTAGGAATGGAAACGGCATCTCAAGATCGATCTCAAATTTGAGAGCGGTTTGTAAATACGGATCTAAACTTAGTACAATACTATTACGAGGGTGTCGTGGCGCAGTGACACAAGCGTGTGACTGTAAACGCGATAGGTTGTGGGTTGTATGACACAAGTGTGTGACTGTAAACGCGGTAGTATGTGGGTTCTATTCTCACTTGAGGGACTGAAATATTTAATATTTTCATTTCTCCGCTCCGGTGTCAAAACAAAAGCGCGGCGTTAAGTTCCGCCACTCAACACCCTATGCCTCAAGAATTTGGCGGAAAGTGGAGAACGGAATGTCTTAACTTTTAGGTTCGTCTACATTTACACGCTTGTTTGGTTGTTGATTTCATCTGCTTACCATGCTTATATGCTTATAAAAAACATACTTGATCAAGAATAAAATACATCAAAATATAATTCAATCAGCTTCACGCAGTATTCTGCACACAGCAGGGTAGGCAGAGGGAACCTAGCGTTAACTCCGCTCCGTTCCACACTTTCCGCCGAGTTTTGGAAGCATTGCGTATTGAGTAGCGGAACTAAACAGCGCACTTTGCCTTGACACCAGACCGAACAAATGAAAATATAAATGTCAATAAATATTTCATCTCCTCAAGTGGGGATCGAACCCACAACCAAACGATTTTACAGTCACACTTTGTGCTCCTGCGCCATGACTGGCCTCAAAATACATACACATATCTCTATATCTTTCGCGTCGTAACTTCTGTATATATTTTAGTTTTCTCGAGTCAGCTGCTATATTGTTTACAGAGGATCGTGGATCGTGTGTTTGATAGTTCATCATTTTCCAATGAACATAAAATATTTTATAGTTTCCGCAGAAGTCGTAAACTGTTCTAGTTCATTATTGAATGTGAGGGCCTCTCAAGGGTTAGAGTTTATATGTTTATATTTGCAAAAGACGAAATTCTATATATATTCTTCTTTATTTTTAACAAGGAAGTGCGTAATAATAATTCGTAAGATTTATTCCCCTTATATAATAAAATTATATAGTGTTAAAATTCAGTATGTGTATTTTTAGGGTTCCGTATATCAAAACGAAAAAAACGGTACTCTTAAAGGATCACCTTGTTTTCCGTTTGACAAGACCATTTTATCTTAAGATCGCGAGGAGGTATTAACCTGAAATTTATGTCAAATAATCTGGTCTACGGTATTTAGGAGTACAGAAAAAATCTAACTTCTAAGTTAACGCAATCAAAAGATACAAGCGTTTATGAATCGTTATTACTGTATTTTGTACGAAATTCGCCGCGTAATCAAATTTTTTATGGTACCTCCCGTGGACCTACAATTATGAGTGCAAGACAGAAGAAGTGTAAACTTTTAGTACAAATAAAAGGAAAAATACAAAAAATCTAGATATTTCACAAAACAAAAAACATTACAAACTTATAATTGTAGTCCATTTCGTACATAATGAATGCATACGTCCGCAAATTTAAGTTCGTTAATTTTAATGTTTTTCCCATTGACATATATAATACTGATTACTGACTGGTACAGAGCCCACGGTATACGAGTCCATCTCGCATTTGACCGATTTTATTTAATCTTATATGGATAATATTTTTTGACAGTTTCAAATATGCGCAGGTTCGAGTCCTGTTGTGTTAAAAAATACCACTTAAGTCATGTTCAAAATAAAGTAGTCAGAAAGTTTTCTTTTAAATAAGTTTGTATGCTATGAGTACAAGATAAAAGATATAGATATCGTATAGCGCCATCTATCGAATGAACAATATAGTAGATCGATATCTGCTTCCATATTTTAGTTTCAGGTATAGTTAAAAGAGGGCGCCTATTATTTTTTTATTTAAGTAATATTTCCTTGTAGATAACTTTATAGCGTAATGGCACAAAATAAAGCTAAGAGTGGAGAACTGAGTGTGTGAGAAACTCAAAACATAGTGTTAAGACACTCCGTGCCCACACTCGGGTCGGCCCACTCGCTACTCCATGAGGATAATACTCTATCCTCCCTACCATCTACATAAAAAAAAAATAAGATTCTCCTACCTGTACAGCATCATCCAAGCACCGGCCCCACGCGTCGCTCCTATCTACCAGGGTGTTCCACTTGTCAGCCAACTTGGCGACTTCCCGTCTGATCGACCTCGCCAGTTCTCTTGCTTGTTCTTCCGCTGATCTGTACCCTCTGGAGTCACCTTCACTGTCGCGGCTCGCTGTAAGAAATATATACTATTAATTTCATTTTAAATTATAGATGTAGATTCGATACCTTTTTAAAGTTTGATAAGATAAGATGACCATTTTCCGCTGAAGCAGGAGGCATTGTTGAGCGCCGGAACTGAACGCCGCGCTTTACCTCAATACCAAAGCGTAATATAAAATATTTAAATTCCTCAAGTGAAAATCGAAACGACAACCTATCGCATATACAGTCGCTTGCACCACTGTGCCACGACTGGCCTCATTCAGGAAATCGTGATTTAAAATCAATTGTCCATACAAACCATTTTCCCAATAACTTAAAATACAACGGAAAAATCCTTTATTCGTTGCAATTTTAATATCAAATCGTGTATGAAACAGTATTTCAATAAAATCTACGCCTCACACGTTCGGTAACGGCGTAACGTAAAAGACCCATTCACTTTGAGATTTGCATATTCGGAATTAATTTTTTTGTACATTCATCATTTTTCCACCTCGATAGTGGTGGAAATATGAAATAAAAAAAAAGAGAAAGTCGATCTTTAATTTTTAAGGTAATTTAAGATAATTCTTTCTTTCCTTAGATCTAAATATAGAAAAAATAAAAAATCTAAAAGGAAGGTTTTATATACAAACACAAAGCGTGGCGTTGAGTTTCGCTCTACAAGAAAATTGTAGGGGAAGTAGGAAACCATGTGGGAGTGTATTAACACTAGGTTCCCTACGTCTACCCTGCTATAAGCGGGATTCAGCGTGAAGCTAACAAACTTATATTAGTACGATACAAATAAAATTAAAATCAACATACTCTCAAAAAAATCTTTTCGAAAGCTCATTCAAAATCAAAATTAAATTACAAAACTCTTCTATTTCTCTCCATTTAAACATATTATATTTGACTATGCCCAGAAACAGTCCATATAAAAGTTTTCATCAATTACAGTAGTTTCGGTGACCACGTGTGGTTTGAGGCAAACATATGGACCTCTCCAGGGAAATTTAAAAAGGTAAATTAATTTCAAAAGGATATCCTTATACCTACTAAGTTAAACAACCGAATTCATATAGTAACTATACGAAAATTGATTTTAGAACTTTTAATATAAATATGAGGCCAGTCGTGGCGCAGCGGCACAAAGTGTGACTGTAAATCCGACTGGTTGTGGGTTCGATCCCCACTCGAGGAGATGAAATATTTACTTAAATTTATATTGCCATTTCTTCGCTCTGTTGTCGAGACAAAACGCGGCGTTGAGTTCTGCCACTCAACACGCAATGCCTCCAGAATTCGGCAGAAAGTGAGGACCGGAGTGTATGAACACTAGGTTCCCTCTGCCTACCCTGCTGTGCGCGGGATACAGCGTGAAGCTGATTTTTTTTAATGTAATTTTTCTTTTTTATAGATTCCGCATATGGCAGGACAGCCAGAGGGAACCTAGCAACCTAGTGTTAAAGTGAAATCATTTTATTTAAATTAAGAAGAAGTAAAAAAATAATTTTTAAAAGTCAAATAATTTACCACCGGTTCACTAAAGTCACTCAGTCTCCTACGCATTGATTAAATAACGACGAATTTAATAACGTGTTAAGTGGTGGAACTTAATGCCGTTCTCTGTCTTGTTGCAAGGAAACGAAACTAGTTCATTCCTCCAAATGGGAATCGAATTCACAACCGTCGCGTTCACAGTCTCTCGTCCTTTCAATGTTCCACCACTTAACACGTTATTAAATTCGTCGGAAAGTAGTGAACGGAGTGCCTAAACACTACTATCCCTCTGCCTACTCTACTATATGCAGATGTGTGAATCTGGCAAAAAAAAATCACATACACTATCCAAAAAAAACTTGCCGACTACATACCTAAAACAAATTATGAATTAAATTAATTTATTTCGGTGAAATTGAACAGATTTTTATACACAGTAATTAAGATTTTGAAGCGGCCGAGCCCAAAGGCTTTTCAATGCAACCTGCTTTAATTAAAGAGTACTCGCGCATTCAAAGGTTCCCATCGTTTTTGAGGTAACTTCGTTGCTTGATTCATTTGTGTTCTTTTTACCTCAGGTTCTAGCTTTATAGATTACTGAGTATGGGTTGTGATCTAGGTTGGTCGTGATTTTCGTATTTGGAAATGCGGTGGTTGTATGTTCGATTTTAGTTTGTTTTCAGTTTGACGTAGTACCTATCTCGCACATAGCGGGGCTGAGAGAACCAACGAACCCAGTATTAAAACACTATACAGGTTGTGGGTTCGATTCTCATTCGAGGAAATGAAACATTTAATATTTTCTTTTTCGTCGCTCTGGTAACGAGGCAAAGCGAGCCGTTGAGTTCCATCATTCAGCACGCAATGCCTCCAGAATTTGGCGAAAAGTGGCCAACACAAATATTTTAATCAAAACGGAGTGCCTTAACACTAAATACCCAGGTTCCCTTTATCTTCTTATCCCGCTGTGTGCGGAATACAGCGTTAAGATTTAAAATTCCATATTTCCATCTAATCTAAAATAATACTCTAATCCAAACTATATTGTGTATTTCTAAACTAATAAAAAATATTTCTAGAAATACATATTCCATAAGTTAATTAATATTAGTTCAAACTTACGTCCCCAATATCAATATACACAGCGTGTTCCAGTTCGTTAAGCAGAATTATCATCGGCGGCTCGAATATGTGCATAGGTAATTAATAGTACGCAACACGAATACCGAATAATATATTATATTATATATATTATACTAAACTTTTATAATAATTTTATACGGTAACTGTTAATATGTAATATTTAAGACTCAAACGCAGCTTCGCCCGCTTAAATTTATTTTTAAATTATAGCTAAGGGATATTAATAAAAAAATATATATCCTATGTTCTTCCTAATATCGCTAAGAATATGTGTATAAAGTTTCGTGATAATCGGTTGAGTAGTTTTGGCGTGAAAGCGTAACAGACAAACTACTATATTCACATTTACAATATTAATATTATGATTAATATATGTAAATCTCTTGTTTGGAGGAGTAGACAGAGAAACTAATGACATAAACTTATGTGTATACATATATTACAACATTGATAATAATGTAAATATGTTAATGATACGATTTGAGACCAGTCGTGGCGCAGGGGCACAAGCAATGTGACTGAAACGCGTCAGAATTTCTTCGCTCTGGCAACGAGGCAATGCGCGGCGTTGAGTTCCGCCACACAACTCCCGAACTCAGTGGAAAGTGGAGAACGGAATGTCTTAATATTAGGTGCCCTCTGCCTACACTGCTCTGAACGGGAAGCTAAAAAATATATTTTATGATACCCTCAGCTAACGTAAGAAATTGTAATGACAAATCCTCTTTTCTATTAAGTTCACACTTCATCCCTAGTAGAGTAGACATAGAGAGAACGTGGTGCCAACCATTACAGACTCTATTTCTCATTGTCATTTCACACATCATCATTAGTACATGCTTTTCTTTGTCTGTTTACTGTAGCATTTCCACAGCATTCATCTTCCTTTCATACTTCTGCTAAGTCTCACTACCATATAGCCACGTCAGTACCAGCAGCAGTTACCGACAGCAATACGTCCAAATTAATTTCGTATCTTCCACCACTAAACATCGCGGCGTTGAGCTCTGCCAATCAACACGCAATGTTTTTGCACACTAGGTTCCCTCTGCCTACCCTGCAGTGTGCGAGATACAGCGTGAAGCTGATTTATTCACCACTAAACATACACGGCAAAAAAAAGCCAGTACACTATACAAAAAAGTCAATATAACAGCCTCTACAAAAGTTTTTATTCGGCAACCCCCTCTTATGGTACCCCAACCCCTTTGGTCGAGGGGTAGCACAACAAAAGGAGCAATTAAACCTGGCGTTTGATAATTGCATATGAATATCAGTTGGATCAATCACAATACGTGATAATTAAACGCCAGCGAAATATATTGGATGAGATTTTGTATGATCCATTCACTTTTATCTTTTGTATGATTTTTATATTTTTTTCAGTTGTATAGTTTTTGTATAAGAAACTCGATTATTTTAGCTTCGCGTTATATGCCGCATATAGTAGAGTTATTAGGATAGGCAAATGGAGCCTAGTGTTAAGACACTACGTTGTCCACTATTCGCTGAATTTTCGGGACTCCCAATGAGTTGAGTGGTAAAAATCAACGCCACGGTTTCTTTTGAGCGAGAAAATAAAAATATTAAGTCAATTAATTACCCTGAGCAAGAATCGAACACACTGATACCCCTGTGCCAGCTGGCTTCGATTTTTTCTTCTTCTTCTTTTATTTTTTAAAGTTCAAAACGTACGTACTTTTTACGATTGAATTGATATTTGCAAAATAACAAAGTAATTCTTTTTCAGCTTCACGCTGTATCCCGCACACAACAGGGTAGGCAGAGGGAACCTTGTGTTAAGACACTCCGTTCCCCACTTTCCGCCAATTTCTGGACGCAACAGAGCGAAGAAATAAAAATATAAATGTAAATAAATATTTCATCTCCTTGAGTGGAAATCGAACCCACAACCAGTGTCTCTGCGCCACGACTGGCCTCAAAGTTATAAAAAAAGTTATTAAAAAACAGTATTTAAAAACAAAACCGCCATATAATAAGTTACATAATATCACGTAGATATAAAAGAAATTCTAAACTTACATATATATATATATCCAGGACGAAATAATCAATGGAATTATTGTTCGGCCCCAGATGTTGTGAATTGAATAATAGTAGGATCTAAACGGCCCATTACGTACAGTAAGTTGGTAGTATATCGTTGTTTGTTTCAAATGACTTGGCTAATATTTAGTTATTAGGAAGATATAGACGATATAGAAGTTATTTGAAGTAAGTGAGATATACGTATATGTTGTAGCTTCGCTTCGCTTTTTTCCGCTTAGCAGCAGAGGGAACCAAGTGTTAGGATAGTTTCCCACTAATAATAATACTAAAATAATTCCAATTATAAATTATTAAGCCAAATAATTCCAATTTTCCCTAAATACACTTAAAAAAATATAAATAAATATTTGTATACTTCAAGCGGGAGGAAGTGCGTGGGGGGATGATAGTGAAATATAAAAAAAACCAAAAAGGGCTGGGCCCGCTGGTTTTCTAATAAAAGTTGTTCTTTTTAAGCCTTATTTGCAATAGACTGAGCAACTACTCGTAAGAACAAAATTATAAATATATTAAAACAATCATAATGTAAAATAAAAAAAAAAACATCGTAAAATCTCATTATTTTACCGTCATATGCACCCTACTTTTTACCAAATTTATAATTATTTCAATACTTAAAAAAAAATTAAAATAGACATAATTACAATACAAAATTATTAATTAAAACACGTCTCATTTGAAAAAAGGCATTTTTTACAAAAAATTATAGTAACTCACGTTCAGTATCGCTAGTGTCGGAGAGTGGGGGTTCGTTCGCCACGTACTGGCGACCGCTGAGCAAATTGCTCTCGACGACTGGTCGTTTATCTTCTAATTGCCTTCTAAATGCACGGTGATCGTCCTGAAAGTAAAAATAATTTTATATTATGAAATATTTAATAATATTTTTAATTTTAATTTTATAACACTATGTACTGACAATCGATGACAATGTCGTGGCGCAGGGCCACAAGCATGCTCCTGTAAACACGACAGGTAGAGGGTTCGATTCCCACTCGAAGTAAATAAAATATTTAATATATTCTTCTTTAGCTCTTCAGAGAGAAAACAAATGATTGAGTTCGGATAATCGAAACACAATGCCAGTGTGAAACGGAATTGTTTTAATGAGAACGTAGTGCCTTATTAAACTTACACTAGGTTCCCAGGTTCACTCTGCCTACCCTATTATTTGCCGGATGCAACGTGTACTTAAAACATACAAGTTATTATATAGAGTTGCAGTCAACACTAGAATAAACAAAGGCTCCAATAACATAGTCATAGTAATAGCAAAGAATATTTATGATAATAAAAAATATAAATAATCAGCTACACGGTGAGATCCGCACACAGTAGAGTAGTAGTAGAGGGAACCTAGTGTTAAGACACTCTGTTCCCCACTTTCCGCCGAATTTTTCGATGAGTTTTTTTCGTTTTTGCGTTGGTGCCAGAGCAAAGAAATGAAAATTTAACAAGATGTTAACATATAATTAATTCCCTCGAGTTGGGTTCGAACCCACAACAGTAGCGTTACAGTCACACCTTTGTGCCCCTGCGCCACGACGGCCTCATTATTCTCTTATTTATGATAATAATGCTAGTAACTTCCTGCTGGTCGCTGTTCGCCTGGTATAAATCGCGGTAAGTTCGGAAAGTATGAATAACGACAATAGGTTTGTCGATAGCAAAGACTGTATTGTACAGAATGTACCTGATTTTCTATAAAATATGTATTGAATAAATAAAAAATAAATAAATCAGCTTCACGCTGAATCCCGCATACAGCAGGGTAGGCAGAGGGAACCTAGTGTTAAGACACTCCGTTCCCCACTTTCTGTCGAATTCTGGAGGCATTGCTTGTTGAGTGGCAGAACTCAACGCCGCGCTTAACCTCGACACCAGAGCGTAGAAATAGAATAATGTAAGTAAATATTTCACCTCCTCGAGTGGGGATTGAACCCACAACCAGTCGGTTTTTACAGTCACACCTCGTGCCGACGGCTGGCCTGTATTGAACCGTATTGAAAAAGTTAGTAAATTATATAATACTAGCGACTCTTTACATAAATTATGGTTTATGTGTTATTTTGATGTACTGTTATTATATAACAACTCAAGTCAAGTTTCTTTTAAATTCGTTCTGTAGCTTTCGCGTAAAGGTGGAACAAACATACATCCACACAAATTTAGACATTTATAATACTAGTAGTATTATGTTAGAGGCCGTCGCGGCGCAGTGTGACAGTGTTTGATTGTAAACACGACGGTTGTGGATATGAGTCCCACTCAGAAATTAGTTTAGAACATTAAGAAAAATAATTATTTTCATTTCCTCGCTCTGGTAGACGAAGTGTGGTGTGGAATTCCGCCATTTAATATGTATTGACTACACCAATTTGGCGGAAATGTGTAACGTAATGTCTTACCACTAGATTTTCTCAGGCTATCTATATTTAAATTAGATTAAAAATGACCTGCCGCACCTTAAGTTTAGTTAACTTTAATAACTATTCAATAGAACCATAGTAAGAACAAGAAAAGCCTAAACAAAGGAAAGGACAGTTAAACTGACAACCCTAAAATAACATTAGATCAATCGTAACATCTCTACAGTGCTAGAGAGGATATGTACAAAGCAAAATGAAATAGGATGCCAAGTAAAAATAAAATTAAATTAGCTTCACGCTGTATCCCGCACACAGCAGGGTAGGCAGAGGGAACCTAGTGTTAAGACACTCCGTTCCCCACTTTCTGCCGGATTCTGGAGGCATTGCGTGTTGAGTGGCAGAACTCAACGCCGCGCTTAACCTCGACACCAGAGCGATGAAATGGAAATATAAATTTAAGTAAATATTTCATCTCCTCGAGTGGGGATCGAACCCACAACCAGTCGGTTTTGCAGTCACACCGCGTGCCGCTGCGCCACGACCGGCCTCTAGGATGCCAAGTAGTTTTGTAGTATTAGATACGAATTCTAAAGTGTATTTAATGTTCCAGGAAAACAAGATGACTCAGTTTATATAAACATATGTTTGAGTACATGTTTTTAGCTTCACGCTGTATCCTGTATATAGCGGGGTAGGCAGAGGGAAGGATGTTGTGAAGACGGTTCCCATTAAGACACTTCTGTTACTCACTATCCGCCGAATTCTGGTAGTTGTGTACAATTAATTAAAAGAAACCAAGTGATGGTGCCTTTTATCTAACTGGGTTGGTAAAATAAATAAAAACAATCAAGAAATACAAATATATCAATATTTTTTCAGCTTCTCAATGTATCGTGGATATGGCAGAGTAGGCAGAAAGTTCCTCGTGTTAAGACAGTTACACTTTCTGCCCAATTTTAGAGACATTACGTGTTGAGTTCCAGAACTAAACGCAGAACTTTGCTTAGTTACCAGAAAGAGCAAAGGAAAATAATTAATTTCCCCGAGTGGATATCGAACCTGCTACTTTAGCGTTCACAGACAAACATTGCCACTGGAGCCTCTCGATATATATCAATCATGTATATATATATATGTATATAAGTATAGTATCATTAATATAAATCTTGAAACGTTACAGTAGTTTCGACAACGCGTCCGCCATTTTGCGGTCGGCTCACACCAAAATGGCCGTAAACGAATTTCGTCGGCTGATTTAACGCATTGTTGTGGCTCGCTTTAATTGTTTACTTCACTACGATAATTCTATTTTGTAATATCTATGGGAATTTTTACAGTTATAGAGAATAAACACTATTTTATATAATAAGAGGCACATTTGTGGAACCGAACTCCACATGTAATTTACCAAACAAATAATAAAGTATTGGCTTAGAATGCGGAAAATGTTGGAAATATAATATATTATATTCTCCAATGAAAATCGAACCTACTATAACCAATACAACATAAGTCAAATAAACCAGCCAATTGTCACTAATTACAGCACGCTGTTCCAAAGGAAAAACCTATAAAAGCGACTTAAAGAGAACAAATCTCCTCCACTTTACTATCGACAATGCCGGTTGTCTTTGCTAACAACTATTTTCATTACATTCCTTCCAATAACTTCAAAGGAAAGTTGTAATTTATTTGTAGTGGGATACTTAGTCCGTTTGATTAATGCGATTGCTTAGAATATTTATTTAAAAAATAAATCTAATTACTTTCACGCTGTATCCCGCATACATACAGCAGTAGGCAGAGGGAACCTAGTGTTCAGATACTCCGTTCCTTTCGTTTCGCCGAATTTTTCAAACATTGCGTATTGAGTGGCGAAACTCAACCTTTTGCCTTCGTGCCAGAGCGAAGAAATGAAATGAAATTAATTCCCTTGAGTGGGAATGCAGTAAATGTGAAGATAAAATATTTGATTGACATTTTGACTGTCTAGTGTTAGCAGCAATTTTCGACACATTTCGTATTGAATAGCGGAACTCAACGCTGTTTTTTGTACGTTTATTTTTTAATATTGATTACAACAATTCTCTCCACTCTGAGCCACTCTGAGGAATGAATTATTTACATTTCTTCCTTCTGGTAGTAACTAGATAAAGTACAGCGTTGTGTTCCGCCACTCAATGTGCCGTGTGTATTGGAGGAAAAGTATGGTACGGAGTGTCTGTTAACATTAGGTTCCCTTTTTTTATTCCCTTTGCTTACCCTCTATATGCATCCCACATATACAACGGTAGGTAGAGGGAACCTAGTGGAAACAAAGCAAGACTAAAAAAAACACTATAATATTTAAAACTCACCTGTTGTTTAATAAGCGCATTCAGGTCACCACGAGGTGGGGCAAGTGCGTTCAGTTCAGTTTCCTTCCTTATCACCCACTCGGTGAGCTCTCGCAACGACAAGAGTAACGCTGACCAGTGCTCTGCATTACTTTCTAGACGGTTCCTGGTGACAAAACATGGCTAAAATTAGTACCTAAAATATTGAAAATCATTTATAAAATTAATATATTTCCATTTCTTCGCTCTGGTGTCGAGGCAATGCGCGGCGTTGAGTTCTACCACTTAACACGCAATGCTTCCAGAATTCGGCAGAAGGTGGGGAACGGAGTGTCTTACACGATGTTCCCTCTGCCTACCCTGCTGTGTGCGGGATACAGCGTGAAACTATTTTTTTTTTTTTTAATTTTATTTATTTATTAATGTCTTTAGAATTGCTCTTAAACATTACGGTTTTATTTGTGTTTTCTTGTAAATGATAAACTCTTAAATAAATCAATCATCATGGTGATTTGAATTCCTTAATTTCGTTACTCAAGACAATGAACTGTTTATTTATTGTCATTTCTCTGGTCTGGACAAATAAAGCATTGACTCAACACAAAATGTCAGGAAAATTGGACGAAAACTGCGATGTCTTAAAATTAAGCTTCATCTGCATAGTTTGTCATGAGAAAAACCAAGAAAGCTGTTTCTTTTCTTATTCGTAAACAATTTCATGTTATTTTTAGAAGCGAACATTACTTCTAAACAGAAGAATAAATATACGTACTCAAGAAGTCTACACACATTTTCCAGCCAAGAACTTACTTTAGCTGTAATTATACCACAATAGCAATAAGCCACAAACCATAAAAGGGGAAGCATGCATCACCGAAATATTTCAGCAATCCTGGCTCCAGAGCGCGACGTCGCGTCGTTCCGTTGGAAATTGGCCGCCGTTCAGCCTCTTAATATGTTAAATCGTGGATTTATGTTAATAGTGATGTGGAGGGTAGATTTAAAATGAAATGTTATAAAAGATAATAATATGTTTCTTTTTTATCTGGATATTTTTTTTTCTTTTTTTTACTGGTGAGGTAAATGGTAAGGTTTTACGTTAGATTCTATCAATGGCTTTTCATTTCCTTCATGTAGTTATGATTTTTGAGCACACAACACAAAATGTTCCAAAAATTAGACAGTGGAGAACGGAGCGTTAATATAAGATTCCCTCTGTTTTTATTTATCCCCAAAATTATATTTGTATACATACGACCGTTTGTAATATTTTTGTAACTAGCCTAGTCGTGGCGCAGAGGCACAAAGTGCGACTGCAAAATCGACTGGTTGTGAGTTCGATCCCCACTCGAGGAAATGAAATATTTATTTAAATTTATATTTTCTTTTCTTCGCCCTGGTGTCGTGGCAAAGTGCGGCGTTGAGTTCCACCACTCAACACGCAATGCCTCCAACTTTTGGCAGGAAGTGGAGAATGGAGTATTTTAACACTAGGTTCCCTCTGCATACCCTGATGTGTGCGGGATACAACGTGAAGCTGATTTTTATTACTTTTTTATAACTTGTACTTTCGGTTGACCATTAAACGTAGAATCATGAAATTTGTACGGAACCCTTAGTGAAAGAGTCCGACTCGCACTTGGCAGGTTTTTATATCATCGAACACTTTTAATGTAATTTGAAGTAAATCAATCTTTTTTGTATAAAATGTCAAAAAATGATTGATTTATTGGTTGATCTACAACTCTGATATCTGCGTGGGCGGTCAACAAAGTACGGGTGGGTATATTCTATATATGAATAAATATTCCAATAACTTTTTTACATGCCTTAGGTCTTGGAATTTAATATTTCTAGTTTTACTTTGCATCAGCACAAAACACGGTAAATAAAGGAAAGACACTCCGTTGTCCAGTATTAAGACACTCCGTTTCCATTTCGTTGCCCATTTTCCATATATTACATATTCCGTAACGCACTTTCCGATCAATATTCGAAACAGAGCGTCATGAGCTATAGAACTTAACGCCGTAATTTGTCTTTTTATCAGAGCGGAGAAATGTAAACACCTCAACACTTTAAGTAGGAGTGGAACCTGAAATCTCGCTTACAGTCAGACCCTGTACCACTGCACCACGACAGCAACAGCTAATATTTATTTAAAAATAAAACAAAAATCGACATTAAGTCTTTCACATTTCTACACAATTACATATACATATATAAATCTAAATCTCACCAAAGAATTTTGTTTTAATCTTTTAAGTTTCAAAGTTGAATATGCAATTAAATTAAGCCAGTAAGTGGGATCCCAGTTTAAGATTTCGCTGAAACTTCGACAGTATAATACTACTTTTGTTTAATGCCGCTCTCTGTGTGTTACATTGCCAAGATTATATTTGAATTAAGAAATATATTTTTAATCTGCATTAAGCAGGGTAGGCTGAGGGAACCTGGGGACTTAGTGTTAAGACACTTTGTACTCATTAAGACATTTCGTTGCCCATTTTAAGCTGGTATTCATTTTTAGGTTTTTTGCGGAACGCACCTGTCTTAGCGGGAACGCAGTATCTCAACACAAGGTTCCCAGATCTATCTGCCTCTACCTTTAAGCGAAATTTCACGTGAAGCTAAAAAATACGGCAGAATATTTTTATACAAACATACCTATATATGTAAGAGGCCGGTCGTGGCGCAGCGGCACGAGGTGTGACTGCAAATCCGACTGGTTGTGGGTTCGATCCCCACTCGGGGAGATGAAATATTTACTTCAATTTATATTTCCATTTCTTTTTTTTTTGCCTCCAGAATTTGGCAGAAAATGGGGAACGGAGTGTCTTAACACTAGGTTCCCTTTGCCTACCCTGCTGTGTGCGGGGTACAGCGTGAAGTTAATTTAATTTATTTTTAAATTTTTTTTTACCTAAGTATATATAAATAACCTTAATTTAATGCAATTTAATACTCATATACGTAAACCACAAAAACTTTATATAACTTTAAAAATTACCCCAAATATCCACCTCCAGGGAACCCTTGCCCGCATACCTTAAATCCGTCAAAGGATCAAAGAGATGACCGCGGGGGGCCACCTGTGTCCTAACCCCCAAAACTCACACAGGACTCAATATATGTTACCTATATGCAGTTAAAATATAATATTCTATAATAAAATTAAAAAAATAAGCTTCACGCTGTATCCCACACAAATCAGGGCGAGTAGGGTAATATAGTGATAAGACACTTCGTTTCCCATTTTTCGTTGATTTTTTTTGAGGCATGAGTGGCGGATCTCAACACCGCGATTTTGCCTTGGTGCCAGCGCGAAGAAATGAAAATATTAAGAAATAATAATTCATTCCTTCGAATGGGAATCGAACCTACAACCGTCGCGTTTCAGTCATACCCTTGTGCTCCTGAAAGTGGTGAACGGAAGCGTCTAGAACACTAGGTTACCAGATTCCCGATGCTTGCTATGTAATTTTCACGCTGTGGTAACTATATCGCGCAGTGTTAAGTTCCACCACACACGCAATATCTCGAAAACTACAAATCAATTCAACCGATATTTACAACTGAATATTATTAGTTTACAAATAAATATATATTTAATATATAAACATGTAATATATTTTATGTTCCCATAAAGTTCCATAATAAAAATGTCCCACAATTCCACTTTTATTTCACTATCAAATCACTAAACAGGCTCCTTTATGGCGAATCGTATGCTAACTAGATATGCTCGTATACAGGGTGTTAGGCATGTATCAAAGAGTATTGGGAAACACATTGCTTTTTTTAGCATTTTTAAAGATAATTGATTATTGTAGAAAATAAATAGATATTGAAAGCGCATTGCTCGTAATTCTGTTCTTATAAAGATATCGATGCATTTATATACATTTAAATGAAACTATTAAAAATCCCGGTTCCTTAATATTTATACAAAGATACACATAGATACATAAGTTAGGCACAGAGAACCTGGAAATAAGTTACTCCTCTCATTACTCGTATCTAGAATTCTAGAGGCATTGTGAAAATCAAATTTCTTATATAATATATTATTTGTATGAAACGAAAATATATTCCTTATATATTTACTACCTGTATAAATAACTAATAGCCGTGTATGACATATATTAAGTGTCTAAGGGTAATAATGAGTATCACCGGGACGATAGGGAACATTAAAACGATTAACGTCTTGTAATATAAGCTGTAGCCTCCCTCAATAAATCGACCATCTGACAGAAAGTTTTTTTTTCTTTTGGAACCAGTAGTTTATAATATCAATATAGACTTCGAAATAGTGTAGACAGTTTAGATACTAAATAGAATAAAATCTATTAATTTCAAAACATAACTACTAAATATCTTTTATTATTTCTGTATTATAGGTTAAATTCCATAACAAAATGGTAGCTTCACGTTTTAGCCATCTTTGAACGTGAACATTTTTTAAATATATTTTTTTATTGTTGTATCTAGCAAGGTAGGCAGAGGGAACATGGGAACCTAATGATAAGACGCTCATTTACACGCTTTCCGCCGACCTCTGGAGGCGATATGTGTTCAGTGGTGAAACAGAACGCCGCGCATTGCATCGTTACCACAGAGAGAAAATAAAAATATTAAGTATTCCCTAATCAGACAAATAGAGAAGAACGGAATAAATATCACTAAGCTTTGTTTATTTTTTCAGGCTTTGCTAGAATTTTAAAAGAAGAAAAGCAACTTTCCACCAGACGACGCTGTATCCACCGCCCCACCCTATATTTTTATACGTATTTGAAGGGCAATAAAGCAGATATCTTTCCTTTCTCGTTGCTACTGTGTAAAGTCGTAAAATGATTTTACAACCCAATATTCATTACATGTGAATTTGTTAGTAAGTATTAAATATATATGACGTGTTTGTTTAGATTTGTGATGGTTTTTTTTTAAATGGAGGTTTTTTTTTAATCATTTTGACGATTTTCTCATTTAACAGGATAGAGGAGAACCTGGTGTTTAGACACTCCGTTCCTAGTAAACATCAGACATTGCGTGTTCAGTGGCGGAACTCAACACTGCTCTTTCCTACAGAAACGTAAAGGTACTTTGTTATCAGAGTGACTTAAAGTATTCTTCTTTTAATAGCTTCATACTGTATCCCGAACATAACAGGATATACAGAGGGAATCTGGAAACCTAGTATTAAATAGGACACTCTTATGCCCATTAAGATACTTCGGATCGCCTACTTCATATCTGCTTTCTGTCGAATCCTGGAGGAGTTGCGTGTTGAGTGGCGGAACTCAACACCACAGTCGTAAACTTGTGCTCTTGCGCCGAAAAACACAAAAAAAAAGAGAAAAACAATAATTTCCACATGCCGCCTCCTAAGGTCATCCTATGTAAATATATTAAATTAAAATTAAAAAATGAAATCAATTTCACACTGTATCCAGTAAGATAGGCAGAGAGAACCTAGTGTTAAGACTCACCGTTCTCCACTTTCCGCCAAATTCTGAAGGCATTGCGTGTTGAGTGGCGAAATCAAAAGGCGGAAGTAAATATATAATTAGGAATCAGGTTAGAAATTTAATAAATAAAAACAATACAAAAGTACTTATCACTATCGTTACCGCTCGTACATCCTGACATATTCCTCACATATGTCGGAAGTGATAAATAACAAGAGGGTAGTCGTATCGAACTAACATTAAATGTGGACGGTAGTTGCAACTAATATTATTTATGGCCTTTAAATGATGAAAAGTATGGATGGAGCAGTGCCTGGGACTTGCGACCACAGGTGTAGGCTTCAGGGATCCCTTTCCGATATATCAACACTCGCCTTCACTGCTCCAGCCCAGTGCAATTACAAATAGGTGTTAACCACATTCATAATTACGATAATAATTGATTAACTAAATAATCAATTATCCGAATAGTCGAGGTTAGTCAGTGGCAGAGTACTAGTAGTACTCTGAACCACACCAGAGCCAAGACTGAATGTACAACGCCCGTGCAACCTTTTATACCATCGTTCACAAATAAGTTGCAGGGTAGAATAATAATAATGGATGGCGCTATCGCGTCATAGTGGCGTGATGAGTAAGTGTCGTATAGGAATCTATAAGTAACCAACATAATATTCCTAACATTAAATAGCACTCCTAACTATATTATAAATTATAAATCTTCTAAAAAACCTCGGTAACATGCTCCAAACGCATACAACCAAATTCAGCAACAATCCAGGGAATGCCTCACTCAAGCCGCGCGGCGCAAAGGCCGAATAGTTGGACGACTAATTATTTTCATTTTTGACGAAGTTTAATATTCAATGTTTAATGGAAAAAGTTTCGTTTCGTATGAAAAAGGTATTTTAGCTACGTGTTTATGAAATTTTGCATAGAAATGTTTTTAAATTGTAAGGCGAAGTGCGGCGCTGAGTTCAGATAACACAAAGCCTTCTTTCCATCATAAAGTCCCTTCTAAATAGTTAAGCTATATAAAAATGTTCTATAAAAGGCTACCAGAACTAGTTTTGTCGTAGAACTTCCTTCGCGTCTTCTCCACATAACGTGACATTAGCAAAGTGGCACGCTCTGAACGAAATAATCAAGGAACCATACCAACTAGCTTTGCTATAATATTCAATTTTCTACGTATTTAATTATCTATATCTATTTATCATAACAAAAGGGATCTGGTAACCTATTAGCACATAGCAAAAGGGATCTTGGGTAACCTATTGGTAAGACACTCCCGTTCCCATTAACACACTTTCCGTTGGATTCTCAAGGCGTTGTCCGATCAACATCGTGCTTTCGTCGTTACCAGAACAATGAAAATCAACAATCAATCAATTCCTCGAGCGGAAATCGAACCCACAACCATCGCGTTAACAATCGCAACACATAAACAAAAACAAAAACACTCCCCAAAAATTTGCAAATTCAACACAGATTTATTCATAACATTCTTTCAACAATCGGCCATTTCAAAAAGTGGACCAGTGAGAAATGGCCCACTGGGAGGAAATGAAATTTCTGACAGATATATATCGGCACGTCGATGGCCGCCTCTCGACAGTCGACTGTAAATTGCCTAATTTGGTTGCTGGCTAATTGAAAAGTTACAAATGTGATCGCGCGAACCATTACAGAGTGTTGAAATGATCCCTCGATACTTCCGAAATACGGTGGAAGGGTTAAGGTGGTGGTGATGGTGGTTTTAGTATTAAAATTGTGTTTTTAAATAATGGCGGTTGTCAATAAATAATTTAATTAAAATGGTGTTTTCTTTTACAGTATATTTTTTAGTTATACGCTGTATTCCTCACGCACGCAGGGTAAGTAATAATATTATGAAACTCCCCCCGTAATTGATTCCACCGAATGAGAATAAAACTTATAAACGTCGAGTTTAAGGTTACTACTGTCTATACTTGGCTTTGCTACTTTGGCTTCACATTGTATGCCTCACATAGCAGACACTTCGATTCCACATATGCCGCCGAATTCTGGAAAGATGTGTTAGGTGGCGGAACTCAACGCCGCACTGCCTCTTTACCAGACCAAAGAAATTACATACTGTCGAGTTTTTTTACAATTAACGTCAAAATTAACATCAAAATTAACCTAAAAATTACCAAAATTTCATTATTTTTCAATACTATAAATGAAATGTAAAGTTTGATTGATTAACAACACGTGGGAAGATTTAATTTCTATATCTAATATATTTTAAATAAATCAAATAAATCAGCTGTATCCACATGCACACAGCATGGTAGGCAGAGAGAACCTAGTGTTACCCACTTTCTGCCGAATTCTGGAGGCATTGCGTTTTGAGTGGTAGAATTCAGAAGCTGCGCTTTGCTTCGACACCAGAGCGAATAAATATAAGTATACATTTTAATAAATATTTCATCTCCTCGAATAGAGATCGAACCCACAACCAATCGGTCTTACAGTCACACTTTGTGCCCCTGCGCCACGACTGGCCTCTTATATGCTGGCTCTCTTATATTATATTATAATCTTGCAAATCACTTCTCTTACTTCCACATCTTCCAATAATCCAATGCCAGAATTACCACTCGAATACCTAAACCTGGTTAGCCTCTGGTGATCAGTCAAACCGCGACTAAGCCAATTACGATGCGACTCTAATTGATATTAAGCACCGTTCGATACCGCTGCCGTTGCAATCGCTATAAATGAATCAGCATAACGGCTATCTCCGTATAATTTAGGGTTCACTTTGAATTTTAAATTGTGGAAAAAGTATTAAGTTGACGCTGTCGCAGTGGAAAAATGTTTGATTGTAAGTGAATGTTCTGGTTTCCGTTTGTGAATTGGAGAATGTTTTTTTTATAGTTTCACGTTTTTTCCCGCATAGCGCACGTGTACGCGTGCACGCTATTCTCTCTATCTAATACTGAAACACTCTGTTTATGCCCCGTGGAATAAAGTACTAAAAAATATTTAGTTTACTGAAAATTCAATGTGAACTTCAACTTAGGCAGTTTCTCAATTTTTCTATAATTAGATAATAATTTTCTATAATAAGATATCTTACCGAGCCGAGAGGCCGGTCGTGGCGCAGCGGCACGAGGTGTGACTGCAAAACCGACTGGTTGTGGGTTCGATCCCCACTCGAGGAGATGAAATATTTACTTAAATTTATATTTCCATTTCTTCGCTCTGGTGTCGAGGTTAAGCGCGGCGTTGAGTTCTGCCACTCAATACGCAATGCCTCCAGAATTCGGCAGAAAGTGGGGAACGGAGTGTCTTAACACTAGGTTCCCTCTGCCTACCCTGCCGTGTGCGGGATACAGCGTGAAGCTAATTAGAATTAATTAAGATATCTTACGACATACCTGTACGATAACACGAATAGAAAATAATAATATCAAATCACTTTCAAATAATTTGGGCATAGTAATCATTAAAGCTTAGCTAGTTTTCGCATGAAAAATAAAAGATAAAAGATATAAGTATACAAATTACATCGTTTACTCGCTATTGAAGCTAAATAATATAATTTTAAATCCTAACCTTATGGCCATGCTCTTAGCCTTCAAATGGTGCCACCTCTGGTTCATCTCGTCCAACCGTCTCTGCAGCATCACGGCGTCTTCTTGCGAGGAGAGCGACCCGAGCAGCCTCCTCCCGGTTCCAGTGAGCGAAGCGTACACATCGCGATGTGTTTCGATTTCCGATTGTAAATCCTGTAACAAGGATAAATATTTAGTTTAAAATATGTTCGTGACAAAAAAATACAGTACAATACATATTATTCTAAAACTTGTATTATTTTTTTTGTGTAATTATTTTAAAAATTGTAAAAAATATTTTTGTGTAATGATATTCTATATATCTTGTATACTACAATCTTGCTTAGAGAATGATTTATATAAAATTTTCTTTGTGAATTGAAATAAGATATTATGACCTTCCAATAATACAATTTTAGATAATCAATTTTCAAAGATAACTAATCTTAGCCATTCCTAGGCGTGAGGACGCACTCGCAGTGAGTAAACTAAGTAAACAGTAGAACTAATGTATAGAGAGAGCAAAACCCACAAATAAACAACACGCTAGCGTTTTCTGAGCGAATAAAAAAAACATAAAAAATCTATTTGCAAATGCCTTCACAATTATGTAAAACCCAAGCCAATAGGACTTAATTTTTTTTAAATTTATTCAGACTACAGTACCGATTCAGGATCCAAAATTAAAGGCAGGCAAGCAGGCAGAGTGATTTATAAAATATAGTATCTCCTAAGTACCACCTATGAAAGTAAGAACAAAAATATAGAGAATATCTGAATAGAAATGAAAAAAAAAACTGAAAATTGTATCTATCCGTAGTGATGAAATGAAACTAAAGAAAATTGAAAAAAAATATTAATGAGGACGTTATGGCGCAGTTCCACAAAAGTGCGATTACCCTGCTATATGCGGACTACAGCGTAAAAAAAAAATAATGCATCATAGACATAAGTTACTGACCATAATATTTTTTTTCATCTTCACGCTGTATCCCGCATATATCAGGGAAGGCAGAGATAATCTAATGTTAAAAGATTTTGACTTGACTTTTTGCCGAAATTCAAGTCGTTATCTCCTCTGAGCGGTGAAAGTGGTACGAAAGTAATTTATTCATTCATTTCCACAAAGTGAAAATCAAACCCACAACTATCACGTCACGATATCCTCTACCTACTGCACGCAATACTTTACTAAATATCATCAAACACCAAATTCATCTTATCCACCATTAAAGTACGGATCGAGCTGAATGCTACAAGGTGAGTCTACAGTTGAACTAATTTGTATAGAAATATCTACAAATAGAACACGCTAGGACCCTTCTATGTGCTGTATAGACATCAGTTATTGATTATAATTTTGTTTTTTGTTCACGTTGTATCCCGCATATATCAGGGTTAGGCAGAGACAACCTATTGCCAAGGCATTCCGATTCCACCTTTTGTCCGAATTCGTGGAGTTATCTCATCAGAGCGGAGAAATGTAAGTCATTTATTCCACCAAGTGTAAAATAATCTCTTTCTTATAATAATAATATTTGAATTTTAGAAATAATAAGAATAAAAATCATCAAACACCAAATTTAACTTATCCATCATTACCATACAGATCGAGCTGAATGCAGCTATGCCCGAGGTGAGTGTACAGTTGAACTAATTTGTATAAAGCCAGCAATACCTACAAATAGAACAGGCTAGGAGCAGGAGAAAATGTCGGAATAGCAAATATCTGTATGCGGCCGGTCGTAGCGCAGTGGCAAAAAGTGTGACTGTAAAATCGACTGGTTGTGGGTTCGATCCCCACTCGATGAGATGAAATATTTACTTAAATTTATATTTCCATTTCTTCGCTCTGGCGTCGAGGTTAAGCGCGGCCTTGAGTTCTGTTGATTTCTGCCACTCAACACGCAATGCCTCCAGAATTCGGCAGAAGGTGGGGAACGGAGTGTCTTAACACTAGGTTCTCTCTGCCTATCCTGCAGTGTGCGGGATACAGCGTGAAGCTGATTTTAATTTTTTACCAAATTTAACTTATCCATCATTACCATACAGACCGAGCTGAATGCTGGTATGCTCGAGGAGACTCTACAGTTGAACTAATATGTATAAAGCAATACCTACAAATAGAACAGGCTAGGAGCAGGAGCCACTGTCGGAACAGCAAATATCTGCATGATCAATTAAGAGTAAATTGAATTTTCACTCTGTAAAGATTTACAATAGAGGCCAGTCTTTGTAAACAAGATTGTTTGGTGTCTTGGGACTTTTGTAGGGCCACTTATTGGTGATTAGATTTTTGATTTTTTTTTAATAATAGGTATGTTTCTGGTTCCCACGAGATGTCCAAAGCAGAATTTTGTAAAGTATTAAATTAAATTTTATATAATTTATATATTTTTTTACGGTGTGCAAAGATTATTTTAACATAGCTGGGGCGCTAATGATGAGGCCATCATGGGACAGTCTGACTAAACGTGATGGTTGTGGGTTAAGGTAAACTGATAATTTATATTTCGGACATAGCAGGATAGGCAGAGGAAACTTGGGAACCAAGTGTAAAGACACTCTGTTCAATATTTTTCGCCGAATTCTGGAGGCATTGTATCTTGAGTGGCGGAACTCAACGCCATGCTTCGCCTCGTTAACAGTGCGAGGAAATGAAAATAGTTTAATGAGTTTCATTCCCTCGAATGGAAGTTGAACCCATAATCGTCGTGTTTACAGTCGCATCCTTATACCCTCTACGCCACGACGGCTTCAATATCTATACCTTAAAAACAACTGGATCTAAAAATCATGACTTCTGTAATGTTCAAAATATTCACACAACATTTACTGTCCATTAACAATCGGCTAACCACTATCAAACACAAATATTAAACCACTAATATGAAAACTAGAATCAAATCCACGACCACCGCAATTGTTGACAGATATATTTCCTAAATCAATATGAGATAAATCATTCATTTATTCAGCTTCACGCTGTATCCCGCACACAGCAGGGTAGGCAGAGGAGCCTAGTGTTAAGACACTCCATTCCCCACTTTCTGCCGGATTCTGGTGGCATTGCGTGTTGAGTGACAGGCGAAGAAATGGCAATATACATTTAAGTAAATATTTTATCTCCTCGAGTAGGGATCACACTTTGTGCCACGACTGGCCTCAACAAAAAACCACCAATATTAACACTAGAATCAAACCCACGACCACCACAATCGTTGACAGACACATTTCCTGTAATAATATTAGATAAATCATTCATATATATACATTAATTGATACATAATTAGTAACTATAACATATTATGGGATTAAATGTAATGCTGTATTACTATAATTATATCGGTTATATTAATAAAACTGACCATCGTGTGTAATCTGTGTAGCAATTTGAATAATTTTTAGTATCAATTAAATATTATTTCTATATTAAATTAATAAATAAGTGTATTAGTCCAGTGGAAGCCAGTCGTGGTGCAGTGGCACAAATTGTGAACGCAACCTTTAAGCACGACGGTTCTGGGTTCGATCCCCACTCGAGGAAATTAAATATTTAGTTAAATTTATATTATCATTTCTTCGCTCCGGAGTCGAGGCAAAGCGGGGCGTTGAATTCCGCCACTGCCTCCAGAATTTGGCGTACCTTGCTGTGTGCAGGATACGTACGGGCTGAAGCTGATTTTTTTTATATATTAGCAGTAACAGTGTATTAGGCCCTTGAAGCCAAGTGACTAACTGTAACCGCGATGGTTGTGAGATCAATTCTTTGTCAGGAGATTTAAGTATCGTTATTTACCTGCTCTGACTAAGCAAAACGTGTTTATGTTCCACTGCTTAAAAGGCAGTTTTTAATACTAAAGGAGGTTTTAATACTAAAAGCGCATACCGCGTGGTCTGTATCTTTATTCAACTTTCCTTTATATTTTCTAAAATTTGATTTTCACCTAAGAGTAACGACCTGATGGCAAAGTATTTTAAGCTTGACGCTGTATGCCACAAATAACAGGAGGTAGGAGGAGTAGGAGAGGGAACCTTGGAACCTAGTGTTACATACGTTATAACCAAACGAATTAATATAAACAAACCCAAAATATATTCTCTAAACCACATTTATTTACCTAAAAATAGATACCCAGAACTAAAACCATTTCTTTTACCTACGAGAAGATCCTCATAGAAATGCAGCATAATTCACGTTGCTATAGCTCTGTTGATATAAGTGGCTTTCTTCTCAAGTAAGGATTCGACGACAAATTGCACTCCTTTTAAGAATGACGGAAAAATTTATTCAAGGAGGGACACTGGAGTACTGTAACTGTTATATTTGGATTTTAACAAGATTGTAGGAAATAAAGAATAAATGCATATATTAGGATTTGTTCATAAATTTTAGCTTATAATAGATGATATTTTTTACATAGCAGCGTAGGCAAAGGGAACCTGGGTACCTAGCTGTAAGACACTCAGTTCCAATTAAGACCCTTCAGTTCCCACCTTCCGCTAAATTCTGGAGGCATTGAGTGTCGAAACTCAACGTTGCGTTTTCCTCGTTAACACAGCGAGGAAACGAAAATATCATTTTTTTATTTTGCTCGAGTTGGAATCGAATCCCAACCTATCACGATTGCAGTAGCACGGCACAGATGAGTTCTAATGTTTTTTTATCAATTGTGTATATAGCTTTTGTTTCAAATTATGTATATCAGTTAGTACGCTACTTCTTTAGATATTTAGTGGATTAAGCAATGCTTAAATTCTTGTCTGTTAACAATATAAGCATTACAGAGCTATGGTTAAATAATTAAAGAAAAAAATAAATTTTATAATAAATTCAAATAAAATATATGACAATACATCAGTTTCAGTAGGGTAGGCAGACGGAACCTAGTGCACGACACTCCGTTCACCACTTTTTGCTGAATTCTGGAGGCATTGCGTGTTAAGAGGCAGAACTCAACGCCGCGCTTTGCCTCGACACCAGAGCGAAGAAATGGAAACATAAATTTAAGTATTATAAATTTTTCATCTCCTCGAGTGGGGATCGAACCCACAACCAGTCCATTTAACAGTCACACTTTGTGCCGCTACGCCACGACTGGCCTCGACAATACATAAGTCTCAAATCTGGAGAATCGCAAATTGCACAAACAAATAATTCTCAACAAACAACAGCATAACAAGAAAACAATAACTTGGCTCGTTTCACTTAAAAACAAAATCAAATTTCTCCCCCTAATTCCTGGAGAAGTTCAAAAGATTACATTGATCCTCACATGGGCTTCCAATTAATAAGGTTTAATTAAAAAGTTTCACTGTACTTATTTCCAGGGTAAGTCCCCGCCCCAGGGCGACTCCAACTCTTCACTCTGCTGATATTTGGAAAATACTTCGGGCCTACAACTTTTGGTTGTTTATTACGAAATTTATACTTGGATCTACGTTTTGGAGTTATTTCTTTACTTTGTCGAACTGATCTCATAATGCTCGGGAGCATAAAGTAGGTTAAATTGTGTAATTTTCAGTAGAAATGTGTTTTTGAGGCCAGTAGTGGTGCCGGAATACAAAGTGTGACTGTAAAATCGACTGGTTGTGGGTTCGATCCCCTTTCGAAGAAATGAAATATTTAAAATTATATTTTCATTCCCTTTCTCTAGTGTCGAGAGTTAAGTTTCGCCACGCAATGCCTTCAAAATTCAGCGGAAAGTGGGGAACGAAGTGTCATAACAGTTAACACTAGGTTCCATCTGTATCCCTCTGCCTACTCTGCCGCGTGCGAAAAACAGCGTGTTACTAAAAAAAGCTCACATACAAAAAAACAATATAGAAACCATTACACCGCCTGCACAATGTAAATTATGTGATTTATATACATTTTTACAGTTTTCATTTCCACATTCAGCGCTAAAGTCCGATCACGTTTCACCAATTCAACTTTAATTAATTCTTTGCCATGTATTGTATCAAAATTCTGTTCGGTCGGTTTTTTCGCGAAATCACCGATGATTTTCAATTCAATGTAAAATATGTTCATAATTGGAATCAATAAGGTGAAAAATTTTGTTATGATTTTGTAAAACAAATCAATTTAACACATCGAATATGCGTTTCCGGTATTTAATTGGTTTAAGCATTGTTTCAGATTCACGCTTTAGTATAGCATAGCAGAATATGCTGAAAGAAGATAGTGTTAAGACACTCTGTAATCTGCTTGCTGCCCAAATTTTCGACGTTAATTCCATGGCGAAGCATTCAGCTCATCGTATCTCAACTAGTGTTGCCGATCGATAGTGGACTATCGATCGGAATTCGATATTCTATCGATAGTAGTCCGATAGAAGGACTATCGATATTAAAATCGATAGTATCGATTAAAGAGATAGTATCGAAACTATCGATAGTTCAAAAGGGTATAATACTATCGGACAAATGCAATGCTATCGATATTATCGATAGTATCGTATCTCCAAATCAGAAAGACATCGATACTATCGATAGTATCGATACTATTGAATTTCTAGGAAACGATAATATCGACAGTATCGATAGTATCGATACTATCGATTATTGCGAACTATCGATTGCTTGCTAATTTGCGATAGTATTGCTTATTATTTTCATGTGTAGTAACCAATCATTATGATATTAGAAACATCTTAGTTGAAGTACGTAACTAATTGCTTATTCATACGTAATTATAAATATAATAAAAACGTATTTTGTTCTTTTCATTTCATCTTGTAATTAAGCTTAAGAATCATACTCAATACTATCGTAAATTAGCATATAATCGATAGTGCAAAATAATCG